>JAQMYL010000009.1:4521327-4552393 GCA_030014365.1 Clarias pachynema
TTTATGTTCACATACAGCTACATGACACACTGCATGAAAGATCATATTTGAAAACGCATAATAGGGGCACTTTAAAATATATGCTAAGTGAACCTCTTCATAAATTCCAACAGGCGGCTGCTGTAAACTGATATGTGCACACTTCTTCGGGGTGCTGGTCCTTTTCTTGTTGTTTTAATCATCTTACTAACCCCCTGTGACACCGAGACACGTTCTCACTACAGGACGTCCGCAAAACTGTGAGTGAATGCAGTAAAAACTTGTAGAACTTGGCAGGAATGCAGTAGAAACCTGTAAGGATGTACTGTAATATTGTCTTCCTTGACCTGGTACTGCCACGCTTTGTTTTGAAAAAAAAAAGAAAGTCTGGTGAGGACGTGGTCGAAGAAAGTAATACTGTAGGAAGAACTTAATAAGAATGTAGTAACGACAGCAATGAGCAGTTCACAGCGTAGTTGATATCTCTTAGAGACCACATTGGGAAAGACTGGATGGCGTTCTGACCAAGTATATGCCCGTGGTTCTTCTGGTGCTTTAAACCTTTCTGCCAAACATTCAGCATGTCTATTTCACTTTCAGAGAATTTAGTATGAATACTGGATCGAGCTCGTCACACCGTTACTTCGTGATGAAAAGCGCTGCACTGTATTTATACCAACCCACTGTATGCGAAGACCACGACAGTAAGCATGTGATAAGAGCCTGATAAGATCGTGATAAGAGCGTTATCAGACATAGTAATAACTCGGTTCAATGCATCATCATCCGCATAAGAGAAAACTAGTGGCAACAAGACAGACATGTTGAGAACCTGAAAGTAGCATGAACTTGATAAATGCATGTTTTTCTTCCATTTTAACGTTTTCCGTTCTTGATATTTTCAGGACGCCACGGCTACTTCACGGCCTCTGTCGCAGTGAGTCGGGGGTTAAACCCTGACTTATTATCTATGGGTTTATACTACTGTCTGTTTGAGGCAGCAAACGATTCGACGCGACATGGCGATTATATAAACCTCAGATCATATACATACCACATCAGCCACAAACTACGTATCCTCATGGTCATGAGTGATCACAAGGTGTAACTTGAGCTAAGAACTTGATATGTTGTGTGCATGTGATACTTTACATTGCATACATGATAATATGGTAATATCCAAGTCACAATACCAGGGGCTGATGTCATGTGCCGTGTAACGTTATCAGCCTAGGGTCATGGTTTCCACAATGGTCTAATTCAAATGATATATATTTTTGATACTTACTCAATTTAAAGGACCTCGTTCTAAACACACATGTCTCAGAGTTCCCCTAAAGCGTGTGTGTCTGTTAGCGCTTCAGCTGAAATACCACTCGGATCATGCTTTTCTTTTTCTTCACACTCTCACTCTGTTTCACTCCACTTATGAATGTGCTATTTCAGTGTCTATGTAAATGAGCTGCTGACTAGAGCTAAAAAAACAAGCCTGGAAAGGATATCTTATCTTAAATAAGGCCACGTTAGTTGTTTTAAGCCCTGGACGAGCAAAAAAATTGTTGAATCTAATCGTCTTTTCTGTTTGTATACTTTCACTGGAGGACTCTCGAAATGTCTAAACTATTTTTTTTTAAACCCCAATATTTGCCACAATTTATATTTCTGGTGGTCATGGAACAGATCTTGAGAAACCTTACTCGAGGACTTGTCCTATATTTTATACACACATCGTTATGTCTCAACGTTAAGTGCATGATGAAAATTAAATGCAAGCGACGTAACAGATCGGTGCCGAGACCGGGAGTTGTATTTCGGTCGATCCTTGGAGCTGCTCTCTATTGGACAGTCGTCTTGTAATCAGTGTCCAGAAATAGCGCGATGAGAGTGTGACTCGCCTTGCTGAGGATGCGGATGATCTGTTTGATTTGCACGTGGGTGATGCGCTTGCTGATGCAGCCGAAAACCACCAGAGCCCTGGGCTGGAGAGAAGGGTTGTACTGAAAAGCGAACCTGCATATACAGAGAAGTGGGGGAAGAAAAAAAGGGAAAAGAAAAGAAGAAAAAGCAAAAAAAAGCACGAAGAAGAATGACTCATCCACTGTCCCGGCACATATACATGACTCATGTCTCATATACTGCGCCAGCGTTATGAATAGCAAGTATACACAAGACAACATCCTTGAGCGTTACAGTGGGTGTTGACTTACTTCTGAGCCAATTCGGTCCACTGATCAAGCCATTTACACTCTGAGATGTCCCTCATGCAAGCCTGACGGAAGGAAACGAGACCGGATTACTCACAAATGACTAATTACTTACATTTGTTTTAGTGCGTTGATACAGTAGTATGTGGTTATTAACTTTAAAATTAAATATCCATTCCAAATAATTTCAATTCTATTAAACTCTATTAATATTAAAGCGTGTGCATGTGTGGAAAACCCCTGCGGGTTCTTTAACGCTGTAAAAATAACCTGGCAGCAGCAGAAGCAGCATGAGGAAGTGTTCACAGGCTTAAGCTAAAAATATGCAGGCCGTGTTTTAGTAAATGGAACCGGTACACAAGCCTGTGCTCACTGCTGTGGTTTTCTAGGTTGCAGCAGAAACACTTTCTCAGGACAAATTGAATCCTAAGCCAAAGCAAAACAACAACAAAAGCTATGAATTTTTAGTATTTATTAGACGTTCAATAAAATATCGGAAATGTGCCTTCTGATTGGTGGAACATTTCGTTAAGTCTTGTTAATCATCTGTTACCATCTAGTACCTCCATGATCTCCAGCAGAGCCTCGGTCACCGTCTCCAGCGAGGACAGGGCGAAGGTCTCTCTCTCGTACGACCCGGGCGAGAAGGAGCGATCCCTGTAGCTAGAGCGGAAAGCTATGACGGCCGCAGACTTGACTTTGCTGATTCCGAACAGCAGGTAGAATTTGGGCAGCGAGAATTCGGTCAGACTCAGCCTCAGCACCTGCTTGGTCTCTTCTGCGTGAACAAATGGCATTCGTTATTAATCTGCTCCATTAGTTCGTCTTTACAGCTTGACTGGGATTAATTGGGAAAACATTTTGTTAAGGTTGATAAAGGAAAAAAAGCTGTGAGCACAGATTAAGTGCTGAATCACGGACACGAAGTATTGGTCTCAGCCACGTAGGCTAAATTTTTGCATACATTTTGTAGTTAGCCGTGTCATGTACAGTAGATTGGCTAGGAACATACTGCCTGATTTCCACAGTCGTGCTCCATCTTTGTTAAATCTAGATTTCTGATTCATAACGACTTTCTGTTCATTAAACCCTGAGCCTGCGCCTAATCTCGATCGACTCTGTGTGCATGCCCTCACCGCTGAAGTTGAGCTGCGAGCAGGTGCAGAGCGAGTGTATGATGTTGATGACGAGGCCGTGGGTGGAGGCGCGCAGCGAGAGCGGCCCTGTGGCCACCAGCAGCGTCACCACGTGAAACAGGTAGGGCAGGTGAGCCGCCACGTCCAGCAGGTTGTTGAAAGACAGCATGAGCATGTAGCGCGCCAGGATGGCGATGTCGTCCCACATCAGGTGCTGCTCCAGCGTTGGCGTCGGAGACAGGCACGTCTTATCGATGATCTTGCACATGCGGATGATGACCTGGGAAAAGGAGGTTATATTTTGATGTTTCCTGAACACATGTGAAAATCTCTGGACTAATAACATCCTGGGGCGAGTAACATATAGAACATACACAATAACGCCTTGACATGAATATGAACTTGAGGAACATCCAATTTTTAATTCATAGGGTTTAATATGATGTTGCAGCTATAACAGCTTCAACTCTTCTGGGAAGGCTTTCCACAAGGTTTAGGAGTGTGTTTATGGGAATCTTTGACCGTTCTTCCAGAAGCGCATTTGTGAGGTCAGTCACTGATGTTGGACGAGAAGGCGTGGCTTGCAGTTACATCCCAAAGGTTGAGGTCAGGACTCAGGTCAAGTTCTTCCACATCAAACTCGCTCATCCATGTCTTTATGGACGTTGCTTTATGCACTGGTGCGCAGTCACGTTGGAACAGGAAGGGGTCGTCCCCAAACTGTTCCCACAAAGTTGGGAGCATGAAATTGTCCAAAATGTCTTGGTATTACTGAAGCATTAAGAGTTCCTTTCACTGGAAGTAAGGAGGCCGAGCCCAATGACTGAAAAACAACCTCACACCAGTTCCAACACGACAGCGCACCAGTGCACAAAGCAAAGTCTATTAAGACATGGATGACCTTCTAGAAAAATGGTCAAAAATTCCCATAAACACACTCCTGAACCTTGTGGAAAGCCTTCACAGAAGACTTGAAGCTGTTACAGTATAGCTGCAAAGGGTCGACATCATATTAAACCCTATGGATTAAGAATTGGATGTTCCTCAAGTTCATATGCATGTGGAGGTACAGTAGGCCAGCGAATATTTTGGCAACATAGTGTATCTCAGTCCTTGACAGCTCCTGGGCTTGAACATGAAGAGTTGCATCACAACGTTTTATTAGCAGGTTTATTAAATCTCCTGCACCCTTATGGCTTTGGGGACAAAGCAGCCCCTGTGCTGGCTTTCCTGCCTGGGCTCGTCTCCCGCTGGCACGACCTTACATGGCCTTCGTCTCATGACTCGAACAATCCCCGCAGTCATAAAGTGAGGGAAGTGAAAACAGAAAGAAAAAAGAAGAAGAAAAAAAAAACATGCACATGCACACACCTTCACAGAAACAGACATACAGATGCAGTGAAGAGAAATTACTAAACGCTGTCACCACATGATGTCTGGGCAGAGGTCAAAAGGATGCTGAATTCTGATACAGATCACACATTTTAAACAGGCTTTCTCAAAAGGATGGTTAGATAAGATCTTAGTGATGTCATGAAACGTGTCACAACTTTTAAACCAATCACATTAGAGATGTGTTAGAGGATGAACAGAATCTTCATGCTCAACCAGGCCTACCACGTGACAATTCTGATCAGGGAATATTTTTGTATGCGTGTGTGTGTGTGTGTCTCACCTTGCTAGACACCAGTTTGACATTGCCAGAGGCCAGAGCCACAGCGGTGTCCGCCATCACCTCGGCTTTGATAGAGCCCAGTCCCCCTGTAGCACTGGTCTTAATGAAGCTGTCCAATACCACATCCAGCAGGTCTGTGATCTGAAACGGACAAAGGAGTGTTAGGGATGGAGTGAGGTTGTGACCAACACTGTCTTTTATTTATACCTTAGAGAAAAATGTATTAGAATAGATACTGTATGTAAAGGATTAAAAAAAAAAGATGTTATAGGAAAAACCAAACCTAAACTGTCTGGTCAAAAAAGTACTGTATATATAATCACCATTTGGATTCCAATGAGGAAATACATAAGAACCTTAGATCGGACAATTACCGCAGTGATTAATGTTTCAGCTAGCAAAAACCAACCATGTCAGAAGACATATCCAGTGATCACGGAAAAGATGTTACAGTTTTTTTTAGAAATTGTCAAGTTATTGGCCTGGATCAAGCTAAGAAAACAACCAAGGAGTTTGAGACTGAAATTACTGGAATTAGGTTAAGAACTGTCCAATCAACTTCACAGAAGAAATGTGGTAATAATCAAAATCAGAGATCAACTTAAATGTTTGAGGACGTTGCATCATTAAAAAAAATGGCCGGTAAAAGTCAAAGCAAGAATGTTTCCACACACAGTGAGATCAGATCTCATAGGATTGGGACTAAACAGCAGTGTGTCCATAAGAAAATCACTTGTTTGTGAGACTCATCAAGAAAAAGGCCTCAGTTTGCTAGGTGGACTTTGGAGCGATGGACTTTGGAGACTAGAATTCCAGAGCAACGGGCATATCAGGGTCAAAATGGAGGCACAGGAAGCGATGCACCCGTGTCAATGCGCACCACAGTCAAAGCTAAATGCGATTTAACATCACTTCCTGAAGTGTTCTGTTTTTTTGGGGGGATTTTCCTCCCTATTTTCTCCCTAATTTAGTCGTGTCCAATTCCTCCCCGTCACTAGGGGGCTCCACAGTAAGGCTACTACTACCACTCGGTCGGGAGGGCCGAAGACTATCACGTGTTTCCTCCGAACAACGTGACGCCAGCCGACCGCATCTTTTCGAACTGCTCGCTCATGCACCATTGGGGTCGGAGTAACACACTCGGAGGACAGCGCTATCCGCTCCTTCCGCTTGCATGAGCTCACAGACGCCCCTGATTGGCTGTAGAGCCGTGATTAATGTGGGAGCACGAAGTACCTCTCATCCCTCCACTCTGAGAGAGCTCGGCCAATCAGCTCTATCTAGACCTCCGGCTGCGAGAGGTTACAGCATCACCCGGGAACCGAACTCGCGATCTCCGAATGATGGGGCGAAAATTAGATTAGCGCATTGTTCCCAAAGTGGGCTCCATAAATCATAGTCAGACAGCCTGTGATTTTCAAAAGTCATTACTTAGTATGCAATCCCAAGCCTCGTTAAAATAAACAGGCAAAATCTTATTGGTGCCATTTTGATAAAAGGGAAATTTCATTAAATACTTTGTTAAATACATCTTTTTTTATTTTAATGTTCCCAGACAACCGGTTAGAACTTCCCTTATCAGTAAACCTGAAACTTTATTTTACCTCTAAAAGTTAAGTAAACATCTCCTTACAGAGAACTTTACTGCTTTTTTATAAAATACATAATTCTAGAGTTAATTTGAACCTGTTGTATCCACCACTCAAGTCCTTGGTTTTGTTGTTGCTAGAGAAACACAGTGTGTCAGAATGAAATAGACGTCACAGCTACTATTATAAAACGTATTGAATCTTCTGCCCAATCAGATGTGAGGATTCAGCATTGCATTCAAATCATTTTAATGTTAAATGTGTGGTTTGGTTTAAGTATCCAGCCGCCCAGGTGTTACAATGTGACAGATTTTCTATGGTGAAAATTTGCATCGTCTCCCTGAGAGCCAGGAGACAACCTGATGTCTGTATAATCAAACATAGGACATTGCAGGAGATGATTCTACACAAGTAGCGGTTCTGAAAAGAGAAAATCTGTGGACAAATCAGCTGATGTATGACAATTATAAACAATAATAGATAACATTGTGCAACTGTGCTTCAGTAACCAAGAGTCTGATCGAGAACATATGCGCATAATTTGATTCAATTCGCTCGATTTATATTGCCAAAATCGCGGCGTGTCGTACTTGGCCCAGGCTGCCCCAGATCTTGGCCTGGATGGACGGGTACATCTGCTTCTCGTTGATGGTCATGGTGATGAGCTTGTCCAGGATGGCGGTGACTCTCTGGCGCTTGGCATCGTCGCCATGCTTGCAGAAGCGTACCAGGTTGAGCAGCCAGGGAGTCATGTACTCCAGACAGAGGTGTTTCAACTCGATGCCTGCACACAGAACAAAGACAACGCCGATAAAAATCCCAGCTAGAGATCTGGAAGCCTGACTAAACTGCTGATTTGGCAAATGAGTACATTCCCTGAACTATATAAACCTGGAATTTGCATCAGTTTCCTGAGATATTTTGCAAATTGCCATAACATTTGTATAAGTTTTGCATAAATCGAAAATTCTCATTGGTAAGCACTTTTATATTAGCTTTGCTACACCATTGTGAAAACTTTAGTTTCGAGGAGAGCTTTATAACCTCAATACCAAAAAATAGGAATTATATTAGCAGCATCGATCACATAAAAAGCTACTTATGAGCAAACGTTTCATCAATAATAAATAGCAGCAATACTCATGAGTTAATTATTGCGTAGGAAGTCGAGAGATGATATTTATTTTCCACATGGAAAGTTATGTGATCCTTAAATTAGATACAAGTTCTATTCAATTTTTTTCCAGTAATAATATTTAATAAATAACATTTTCCACCATGTATTTTCCTTTGTTTTGAAATTTCTCAAAAATCCATAATACAAAATGTTTATATATATATTTTCCATCCATCCATCCATCTAGGAACCTCTGTAGTCCAACTAGGGATCGTGGAGGCAAATGGTGACCACTGTATTTACTCCCATTATGTACGACTGTGGTAGGACCTCCAGACAACATTCAAACGCTGTGGGCAATTTGGAAATTCCAATTTACCTAATCTGTATGTCACTGAACTGTTGGAGGAAACTGGAGAACCCAGAGGAAACCCACCAAGCACGGGGAGAACATCCAAACTCCATGCACACAGACCCCGAGGTGGGAATCGAACCTAGGACCTGGACTTGCAATGCAACAGGGCTAACCAATACGCCACTGTGTGTTTAAAAACACTTTACCAGTTTTAAAATTTCAACACGAAGCACAACCCAAAATTATACACCTCTAAAAGGTCTTCCTGTCAGGAATATAAGGAATAATAAGGAAATATAACGAATAAAAAATACTGAGAGGAACTGACTGGACTTGCTGAAGCCGGAGATACACTCCTCGAGGAACTCCAGCGTGAGGTGGGGCTCGTTGGCTGCCAGAGTCTTGCTGATGGAGACGATGAAGAGGGTGTTGTTGGCTGGGATGCACAGACCCGACGTCTCCAGGAGCTGACCCTCGATCTTCAAATTAAAGGTGCAGGTTAAAGCGCATAGGAGATTATAGGCTGCAGACCTGCATACACAGGAGTTAGAGAAGAGTGGAAAATCAATAAGTGCATAAAAGCGAGTATAGATGCAAGCTCACAAATCGCATAAATACTGCATTAAAAGTTTCAATGAGAGGAAATGGCTCATATACAGGAGTAAGGAATAAAACACTTCAGGACGTGACATAATCAGGAAACAGTTTAACAGCTCACGCTGGAGGATTATTCAATAAATGATCTCCTCAGAAGTTTAAACTTCACCATATCACACATGGTACTTAAAGAGTGCGCAGTTAGTGTTAGTGACCTGAGACTAGGGTCAGAGCTGCCCAGATTGAGGAGGGCGATGTTGAACAACGTCCCAGGCACGTCCTTGGGTCTGATCTTGGTGTGCTGTGGGATGGAGTCGGGCTGAGAGAGCTCCCAGCGCGTGCGGATGTGGATGATGGAGTGCACTATGGCCTCGCACTCCTGGTGCATGAAGGTGAGCGGCGTTCCCTGGTTGGCGATGGTCAGAGTGAACTGGTTCTCGTCCACCAGGCAGATCTCCTCGATCTCCGAGGCGTAATAAATATCGTTGAGGATCACGGGCTGGCCCAAGACCCGGGTACGGTCGGCAGAGGTCACCTGGACGGCACTGGAGCCTACCTGAAGAGGAGAAGATATGACCAAGGTCTTATTTTCTATTGTTTAAAAGCAATTTGCTTTTGTTTGGCAAGGAGTTAAACAACAATGCATGATTCCATGGTGTGATCCAGCCCAACGTGAAAGATACACTTAACACTTTAAAGTTCATTACTTTCCAGTTACAAAGTATTTTAATCTTTTCACACCATCGGAATTCACCAAGGATTACAGTTCTAGTATATTACTATATATTTCTGTTCATAGTTCTGTTTTACGCTGTGGACGTTCATGTCATCACTTTCCTTACAGCAGCTACAGAAGCTTATTAACCCCTGAACTATTATCAATTATGGAATCCAAAACACCTTTTGACCAATCAGAGCTTACTAAATGTTCTCAATTCTGGGGAACATTTCAGAAAACATTCTAACATGTTCCTCTCCAGCTCACCTTGACTGACACCTTGGAGTCCTTGTGAGCCAGTTTGAGGGCATTATGAAACACCTTGAGATCCTCCTCCAGGCTCAACGTGGCAGCCGGAAGCTTCTGCTGCTCCAGCTCAATGTGCTCAGCTAGCCTCGATGGCGAATCGATGAAAAGCAGCTTCTTGCTGCCCTTCAGGCCGGTGAGGAGCCTCTCGTGGTACTTCGTGTACTCCCGCACCCACGTGTTACAGTTGTAGATGTAGATGGCCGCTACGTTCTCGTAAGCAAACCCGGGGAAAACGACAAACCATTTGGAGAGGAAGTCGGTTTTGAAGCGGTTGCTGGGACCGGCGTGGGTCAGGTCTACTACTATCTCATACGGTTTGGCGTAGTAGGGCTTGAGGGTGAGCAGCACATGGTAGATGAGCAGGTCTCCATTAATCTGGCCAGTTTTAAATCTGAAGAAGAGAAAGCAGGGGAATAAAACAGTCATAGTGAGGACTGTGTTTAAAAAGTTTTGGAAAATGTGATTAATGATTAAGATTTCATATTGTCTGATGCTTTCGTACATGTTGTCACTCCAAATGTTGAAGTCAAGTATGCTTATGAACTGAGATCTAATGTTTAGATTTTTTGCCCTTTGTGCTTCATTGTACAAGATTTAAGAAATTAATCAAATTAGTTTTTTAGGAATAAAATAATAATTTATATTTAATCAACTTTACCTCAAGGTAACAATACTCTACAAAACTCATGTTAACCCAAAGTAACTTGGTAATTTACCACGATTTGTTCCATTCATTTATGCTCATTTATTAATTTTTGAAATAAATTATTTTAAGGTACATAAATGTTATATTACATAATTGTTTCCGGCTAGCTTTGTTAACCTACATGCTTAACATTTAAGAAAAATACATCCTGATGTTAAAAAACCTAGCAAGATTCATCCCAGAAAAGCATCTACATTAGTTTTGACTAAATATTATATTATAAAAAGACGGTCTGATTTCATTTCCCAAACCAGCTCATCTGCTTTGCGCATCATCATCCGCTTCATGCTAATCCTGTATGCAAATATTGTTTCTTTTTACAGTAAATGGGCATTTTTCTTACGGAGGTGACTTCCCTAAATGATGAAAGAGGAACATCTCAAGGTTGATGTGCATCCTGCCTGCAAGTCCGATGAATACAGTATATTTAAGCAAGTGTGAAATAATCGAGGTGCGTTCAATTTATATTTGATAAAACTGCTCTAATATTACACTTTAGTAGCTTAGGCATAAACGATTATTTCTAGCTAGAGAAGTAAGCACACTGCTATACAGTACATGTCAGAATGTGTGAAGGAAAATGAACTCAACCCTTTACTGTAACTAGAGGTTTAGAATTTAGATTTATCCTCCTATATGCGAATGAAAAAGGTGTACGAAAGTAGAAGAACGCTCGTCTAGAGAGTGTCCATTTAATTCTTTTTATTTATACAGGCAGATTTTATACCATCACATTCACAAACCTAAGGTCACCGAAATTATACGAGAAGGACCACATACAGTACCTTAGACCCAAGTAACACTGAATCGGTTAGAAGACAAACAATGAAGCTCACATGCATGGCAAGCTCAAGCCACATGCAAGTTTAAAAATACTTTCATTAAAACCACCAACAGAAGTGAAAAAGGGACAGGAAACGTGTCGCTTATGGGTGCTACTTCATGCTGCCAGAGCCGTATTTCTTCACGCTTCATCACCAACTGCTTCACATTTCACACTCTGACTTCACCTGACAACATCATCCTGGTGATCTTACAGAGGTCGCAAAAACAAACCCAAAGATTTAAGGTAAGAAACATAAGTCCATTTTTTAAATTAAATTCTCTCAGTAAGATAAATGCTGAGGACGGTGGGAAAAAAGCTAAATCTATTGAATGCCGTATCTGTTGTTGGTTATTATTCATTACTTTTCATCTGAATCATCATTGTTATCGGACAGCTTCAATGCTTAATTCATGAACATTATGATAATGAGACCTAGTATTTATCACTATTTATAAACTTTTTTATTTAAAAAATGTTAATTATTTGTTTATTAGCTCAGCAATTTGAAAGATTAAGAATGAAGCTGTTGGTAGTTACACTTAGCTAATCTTTTCTCACATTTCTTGGTTTCTCGGTTTCTTTCTCTCCGCACTAACTAATCATCAGTAACACAAATCAAAACAGAATTTCACAACTATTTCTTACCCGTACTGTAATGTTAATTAATTAATTTAGGAGTTAATGCTTATACAATTTGAAGCTCTACCTCAAATTATAGCAGAAGTCATTTCTAGCACATTTAAACCAAGTTAACAATTTGGGAAACTTTACAGCTATACATCAATCATCAAATTTCTAAATATATACATCATATATTCATTAAAAGTTTTAATTAATTAAAATTGATTTGTTAACTTCAGTAAGAATTACAATTCAGCTGCAAGTTTGGTTAAGGGACCCCCATGGGACCAACATTTAGACTTTTGAGCTCACCAAACATTTACTGAAGTAATTGAAACCAAAAAAAAAGGGTTATTAAGCTACAGCTTTACGATGTTACTAAATTCAGTAAAAGTTGGTATTAGATTATTGTCTATTAAAAGACATTAACAAGTTACAGCTGGACTAAAAGACTTCCGGCTTATAGAAAATGCAATAATGTATTTCCAAATTTGTAAAAAGGAATTGGCACATGAATATGGGGTATTACAATAAATATTTTTATATAATATTTTTATATACTAAATGTAAAATGTAAGCAAAAATCTTTTATTTAAAAATTAAAAAACTAAATATTTTCTATACAAAATAATATATAAAAAATTACTTTATAAACCTGCCTAGGTTTTCTATAAAGTTATATGAAATTTATATAGTAAACATTTATATAGAGCCTATGAAACAAAGAGACATCATGACAGCTGGATAAGAAACAAGAATAAAATATTTTTGTCAAATGTATTATTTTGATATTTTATTTAACATGCAATAAATTAAATACTAAAATATATAGTTTTTAAAGAATTAGCTACATCAGAAAGGATTTTTTCATGCATGTTTATCATAACCTTTGTTGTGTTGAAATCGCATCCATTAAAAAGAAAATTCATTCAAAATTCCACTACGTGAAGGGTTCCTATAATAAATTTTTTTTTTTAACTTTTGCTTAATTCTCTTACAGATTCCTGATGAATTTCAAGATGTACCGTTTTGTGTGCTTCATTTTGCTTGTAAGTCTGTCAACTACAATCTTGGCTCAGGCAAACACAAGCACTGAGCCTACAACGCCCACATCATCCAAAGCCACTGACAGTCAGTCTACTGCACAAAACACAACGGCCAAGGTAACAGAATCAACAAAAAACACTTCCACCACAATGGCAAAAACAACGAAAAATATTGGAGGTACTACCCAAACGCAGTCAAAACCACCCATTACCACCAAAGACGGCTGCCTAATCAATCTCCATGACAAGAAGGAAGTTGCACTATGGTTGATAATTTCATTGCTCAGCCTAATCTGCCTTTTGTTGCTGATGATCATTATGTGCATGGCCTGCAAATGTTGCCGAGGCATCAGGAACAACGAGGTGGTCATGCTGAAATCGTCCACAAGCGTCAGGAGAAACAGTGTAAACGGTGGACCTTCTGAAACGGATGTATTGCTGAAGGACTGCAGCTCAGTGAAAGTGGAGATGGAGACAATTCCAGCTGAGTCAGAGAAGCCAGAGGAGGTGGGTGGAGCAGATGCCGAAGAAGTCGAAAACCAGGACACCACTGAAGAGAACAAAAATTCAGCCAATGACACCAGTGAGACCGCGCCCACCCAGGAAGCAGATCAATCTGCTCAAACAGATCTTAAGACGGAAGCTTTGGAAAACGCAGAGTAGAAATCACCCTGACATTACAGAAACAACACACGCAGCTCTGACTGCCGCTGGAATTAAATACAAATTCATATTCTGTGTATGCCTGTAGTTTTTAGTTTTGCTTTTGTTTCTGGTACAACCAATTTCTCAGGACTTTTTAGAGATGACTTTAAAGTAATGTATTGATAAATGACGCAACCAAATCACCGCAGAAATATTAGAAAATCTATTGTGAGTTGTAATGTACAGTGGTCGAGGAAAAGTGTTGAATATGGAACTCTGGCAAGAATAATGAAATGTACATTCTGTTTTTTAAATTTTGCTTTTAAAGGTCAAGAAATGGGTAAATAAATACATATTGTGAGTCTTTCGTCTCTTTTTTCACCCTGGTTCTGTAATCTGGACAACCATTATGATGAATATGTTAACTATACTGAAGCAACTTGTAATAAAAGGTGCAAATGCAGAGATATCACACTAAATTAGGAATCTTAGAGGTTGAGATAGAGCATTGATCAGAAGGCTGCGAGTTTACAACCAGTCCAGTTATATTTAGCTTTCTTGCTAGTTTTTTAAAACTCTAACTGTGTTGGACGCAATGCGGTAACCTATTAGTTGTGATATGAACTAGAAACGCTAAAAAGGTAAAGACAACAAATTTAAATTCTGGCATCTTGATATTTTGACAAAATGAAATCCACATGTTTTCAGACCAACAGAACCACGAAAATGGCCTCAATACCTTTTCCCAACTTTGAAGAATGCCTCTAATTCCCATAAATGTGGTGTCTGAGCAGCCCAGGAAAACAGTAAAAACACACACTTGTGTTTTTGCATTATTATACCTAGCTAACCTTAAAATTCACTCTAAAATAAAAGATCATTTGGCTTTTTTACTGTAACAACTGAAAAGAATACAGTATTAATTGTGATAAGAGCATTCGGTCCTAACAAAGAGCTACACGCTCGCTCATAGAAATGAAGAAGGGACTTTATTAGTAGGCAGAGGATGTGGCACTGCTGGGCTGCATGAAAGTGCTCGAAAAGAATTCTCTCTCTTTTTTTTTTTTTTTTGTTAAAGAACAGTCGTCAGGAGACAAAGTACCAATAAAAGGCCATTCAACACTTCCGTCCCGGGATGTTTCTTTCTGTACTGCACACTGACACGTTTCCTTTCGTACGTTTACCTGCCTGCCAGGATAAGAACGTGAGGAGACTGTGAATAACCGGTAAGCCGTAAGCTGTGCACAGGAATCATGTTTGATCTAAGCCATGATTGTATCGATTTTAAAGGATTTCCCTTCAAATTGGTGCACTGGTCCCAGTATGCACAATGCAGCTGCAGAGGTTAAAAGCTGGAAGGTGACTGAATAGACCCTAATTGTTCAGAAGGTGTTTATTAGTTTTATAAAACAGCAGGAACAGCTAACGATGGGAAAATAAAACTGTGCTCATTTGGATATAGTATCATATTGTAACATCAATAGTAACCCTAACGCAAGGGGACTTATAATTCAAACGCTTTTGAGATTCATGGAAGGAGTCTCCAGTGTTAGTGTAGCTTCAGGAAGGAAAAGTTGTCCTTTAATTTTTTGGCTTTTTACCTTCAAGGGGGAAAAAAGGGGATGCAGGTTTATAGCTAAGACGTAAGTGATAACTTGTGTTGCGGATGCAACTATAAAAAGATGAAAGCTACATCTTAAACAGGAAGGTCAAAAGACCTTTCAAATCAAAGGTTAGATATATATAATTTAAAAATCCCATAGCTGTCCTTTACACAAAGAGAACAAATGAGCCTCAATCACATTAAAGAAATAGAGGTCGGAAAAGAAAAAAAAATTAGAGGAGCCGTGATGTAGGCGGATCTTAAAGTAGAAACAATGAAGTCAGCATTGCAAGCAGGGGCAACTCTGCACTTCTCTCTCCTTCTGCAACGCCCACCCTCCACTCCTCTACCACTCTTCCAAACTCACACACACACACACACACACACACACATCTTTTCCGCTCCACTGACATTACGAGTTCGGACTCTGTAGTTGCTGCATTGGTTCAGCAGGACAGGTGCTTGTACATCCTCTCACTGCACCACTGTACCCGAGAACTGGAATAAGACTGGGACAAAATAGCAGCTGCACATTAGAGTCTTGTAAAAGGAGGAAGGAAAGCAACCAGAGGGGCAAAGAAATGACAGGCAAGAGATGAAGAGAAGGTGAGTGATTCACAATGCAGTAGAGTGTATCCCAGATGAGGCACTCTAGAGCACTGCATCATTAATAACTTCGCCAGTCAGCAGGCTAGTGTGCAAACATGCATCGTTGTGTTGGTTTTACCTAATCATTCTATTAAACAGCTCACAGCAGGGATGCAAGCACATGCTGTGAATCGATTCCTCTGACCAGGAATTAGCATTTATTAGAACTAAAGGCATCAAATTATAGTCAAATGCAGCACTAAAAAAAATAAGTGATGCTGCAGTAGAAACCACAGCATCCAGCATGAGCATTAAGCATCATAAGGTCTCTTTGTATTTGTTATAAGGGGAAGGATATCCAGATTACTGCAACTCGTTCACTGGTGTATGTACTGGACCGTGGTCTAAAATACATCTAGCGCAACCAGCCGGGCTCTCTGTGGCACTTCTGATGGAGAATTAAACAGTTGCAAAATAAAACGTTCAATCTCTTAAGAAACAAACGTAAGAATGGCTGCAGGCAAGAGTTGCAACTATGCTGGATTTTTGAAGGATCCAAGTGTGTGGAGGTGGCAGCATTGCTAATAAGAAAACTTTTAGTTGTACTTGTAGTTTTTAGATGGCTCCAGCAAGGCAAAGGGACAAAATTGGGAATATATGTACCGTTCTCCACCCAAAATCATCAAAATGGTAAAAATGTACAAGAAGGCTGATTGTGAAATTGTGCAAAAGGTAGACCATCTATAAAGGGTATACCAACAGTGGGTCATTTCCCTGTCTCCCACAGGTGTCCACTGAAAATGCGTGAGGCCGCTCTACTGTCCTGTATACTTCTGCTGCTGCTGCTGCTTTTGGCCAGGTGCGTGAATGCGGCATGTCCCTCTGTATGTTCCTGTAGTGAAAGCGACAGAGAGGTGGACTGCTCCTATAGAGGACTGAGAACCCTTCCCAGTGGTTTCCAGCTTAACATTCATTTTCTCAATCTGTCCCACAACCGCCTGGCTGACCTCGACCATGTCCTGGCCCCCTACACCCACCTCCGCACACTGGACGTCTCTCACAACCGACTTTCGCGCACGCCTGCCTTGTTGCCCCGCTCGCTCTGGGAGATCCACATCTCAGGGAACCGCATCCGTCTTCTGGAAAAGAATGACACAGCTTACCACTGGAACCTGCGTCTGCTGGATTTGTCAGCAAACAGGTTAGAGCGGGTTGTGTTCATCAACAATACGCTACCCAGCCTGCAGACTCTCAACCTCAGCTGCAACAAGTTCTGGACCGTGCCTACTAACTTGCCCCGAAACCTGGAAGTGGTGGATCTGTCGCACAACACACTGGTACAGATCCTGCCTGGGTCACTAGACCGTCTACCCAGGTTATCACACTTCTATCTTCATGTCAATCGCTTTTCCACAGTGTGTGAAGGTGCCTTTGAACAGCTTCATGGATTAAGACTAATCACACTAGGAGACAACCCTTGGGCCTGTGACGACCACTCCATCATCACGTATCTGCTGGAATGGACCAGACACACTTCAGCCCGTGTGCTGGGGTGCCCATGCCACACATGGTCAGTCTGTGGAGATGCTCAGCTTGCAAGGGTGACATCAGGGTGGTATTTTGCTTCCTACACACTTGCTCCATATGGCAAGGTGGGATGGGAGTTCAATCGTCTCCTATCTGGTGTCACCACCCACTACAGATCTGAAGAAGTGCTCACTGACACGGAGTACACCAGGAAGGCTCCAAAAATCACCAGTCATTTAGACAACACTGAGGAATCTTTTGGACATGGTTTTCTTTTGACCTCCACTTTAGAAAGTCTTTCTGCTACTAGCCTGCACATCCCGACAGACATGCCGGTTACAGAGGATCTCCTCACGACCGGGGGAGTCTCCACTACAAGCACACGCAGGACAACCACTCTTCGCACCAGGAGCGTCAGGAGAACCAGTCAGAAGCTTGGCAAAAACGCCAGTCCAGAAAAAAGATCTTGGTGTATGCTCACAGTCTGGCTAAATGTGCTCTTTCTGATAACTACTGACCACGTCATGTGAGAACTTTAGAGAACTGCTTCTATCGTGATCTTTGTAAAAAGTTCCAAAAACATACCTGATCGCATTGCATTTATTTTTATTTCCATGCTCTGGGACAAAACATAGTATTAGAGCTAAAAAGTGTCTCACCTATCTGAAAAGTGAATTTTCAGAACGGATCATATAACACCATTTTTCACAATAGTTAAGGCTTCTTATCTCCCGATCCAGGCTTCATTTTTTGTAAATATGCATTCACATTTATATTTCTACCAGATAAAAAGAAACACATTTGCTAAATATAATTTCATGCCCATTTGTGTAGTGTCTGTAAAGTTTTTGAATACAGATTTTTCAATGATCTTAACGGTCATTCAGATGAAACTTGGCCAATTTTGATCTCACATGAAAAGACATAAACGTGAAAAAGTGTAATTGTTAAGAAATTGCAACATGAATTTGACATGGTTACGGACACTACAGATTTTTTTGCGTTTTAAGCTTTTTACCAAAAACCAATTTAAGTAACAATTTTTTACAGGTCATATGCTTCTAGATGCAATTTAATATCAATACTCACAAAGAAATAATTTGTATTTTAAATTATTATAGTTTGAAGCGAAGAATTGCTTTTTTCTTATGGCAATTTTTATGATTTTAAATTGCTCATTTAAAATCATCTCTCCAAAACGCCTGAAGTTAGCAACTTTAAATTTTTAGGGAAGCAAGATTCAACAGTAGCTTCTTTGGCACAGACATTTTCTGTATTATATGTATAACAAATTTTTTTTTTTTAATTAATACCAATACTGTGTTTTGGCCGTCTGTAACTGCTCCTGACTTCAATAAGATTAATCTTGCAAACAAACTGGATATTATTTATTTAAAAAATAAATAAAAACCAAGATTGTGGGCGGGTACTAATGAAGTCCTGCACTAAATTATAGTGACTACATGAAATGTATGACTTTAAATCGTTTAGCACATAGATTTGGCATTAGGTTTAGGTCTAATACTTGTCGAGAGAAGATCCAAACTGTGAGAGAAGACTGAATAGCAGTCACAACAAATCATGAAAGGAATCCTGAGTGAATGCAATTCCCCTTTCATCAGTGTGTTGTAGTTACGTCACACTGATATACAACCTCTGTCCAATAAAAGCTATAGGCTTTACAAAGAAAGCATGGTTTGGGCAAGAAGAAGGGACTAGCTGAAAGCAAAATTTTCCCGATTTTTCAGTGTTTCTACCTGGCACAAAATCCTCTCCACGTTTACAGTAAATTCTGGAACAAACATATTCTGGACCCGGTATCTCAATTGCTAACTAAATCTGATTTGCTTATCTGAGATCTGTCTGATAATGCTGATAACTAGCACTTTGTACTGCACGGCTGCTATGGTTATAGAGGTGATTAAGATTAAAACCAGATTGTTTTTACATTTCTGACGATGCAGATGTGTGATTATTTACAAAAAACATTTCTTAACCAAAAATGTATCCTTAAAATGACATGCCAAATTGATTTCCCTGGATTTTAAAGTACACTGTTTGCATAATGACTATTGTAGTTCCACTTCCCAAAGAAACACCACCAGGGGGAGGAAGAAACTTAAATAAGTGTACGGTTCTTCTGATGAGCGAACGGGTTGAACAGGGTCACCTCTAAATGGTGTATGATTTATATTCATTTCAGGTTTATACAGGACACAGTATTGCGGATAAAACTAAACAAACAGAGAAAAATCAGCTGTCTGTGTGGCAGTTAATTCATTTACATAACATAAAACAACATCACACACTGTGGACATTGGTGACTTAGAGCTGCGGTCAGAACCTTACATACATTCATCATGAACATGAAGGTGACGGCAATATTGGGCTTTGGATGTTTGCTTTTTTCTGGGGAAGAATAACTGTAGAACTTTAACAACTTCCTGTTATTCTAGGGAAATCTCTAAGGAGGTCAGTGCAGATCTGAGAAAGACAATGGTAGATAGACTATCGTCTGTCTCAGATCTGCAATGACCTCCTTAGAGTTTTCCAGTGCAGGAACGTCCCTTGGAGGCATTTCTAAACAACTGCACAGTTGTTTGCACAGAAAAATTTTATAGAAAAATAAGTTATTGTCAGCTGGAGCCACTTTGCCAGGATCTGGAAGAAAATCCAAACTACTCCCACCCCCCTTAGTTGGCCTGCCATTGTACCGGAAGCTGCTAGAATACCAATTGTTCCTGTCTACGGTCAAGTTTCACATCACTGTGGATCGAACGGCTGCCATACAAGTAAGAAATTGCTCCAAAATCAACAATTTCAAGTTGTTTGCAGCTGACAACATGGACTAAGAAAAAAAAACTGGTATGTTTGAAGTGGTGAGGCAGTGGTGAACACTGTATCAGATGTTAAACATGGTGGTGGTAGCATCATGCTTTGGGGCTGTTTTGCTGTTAGTGAAACTAGTGCAAATCAGAAAAATTAATAATGAGGACTATAAAGATACACCAATTTAGATGTAACACCCCAATATTAACCTTGTTAACAGCCACTCATTTAACAGCAAATAAGTTTGCATTTACCAATGGCAGTGGCCACTGTTGTGCTAGCAAACTGTGATCTGATTGTGATCCGAGTGGCCTAGCAAGCTGCAGCTTTAGGAAAGACCCAATAGCTGGCACAATAACCTCCAAAACAGCAACCTTTACCACAAATCTCTAACAAGGCGTGGTGTAGGTGCAAATGAAGGGCAAGGGAGAGCCCGGAGTCTACGCTTCACCATTTATCACACAGAGCTACAAACTCACTTGCATAGGGATTTCCACCCTGTACCTTGGCGCCGTGAGAGCAGCAGCCTGTTACAGCAGCTCCTTAGTCAGTACTCTCTTCCCTACTTTTTAACTTAGTTCTTTACTTTAAGGTTTTTATAAGATACAAGTACATACTGCACACACCGCCGTTTCCCCCCTTACTACTGTTTGTGTAACCTGTTGTTGCTGTAACTCAATAATTTCCCCTCACAGGATCAAATAATACATCCATCTATCTATCTATCTATCTATCTATCTATCTATATTCTGATCAAATAAAACATAATCCATGCAAGTCTGACACTACAAATTACTGTGCCATACATGACTGGAATAAAGAATACAACAATCATTCCCCTTCATCGTTCGTTACGGAGGAAAAAGTTTACAGTTCAGGTTAATTAGAGGAGCACCACTGTAGTCTTTTTCAACTCTAATTTACCGTTCTAGGAAATGCCACCTTGTGGCGTTAATTGGCAATATGGCGAGTTTTCATTGTTAAACATAAGCACGAGAATGTATTCTGTATGAATACACAAGAGCTGTAACCAAAAAAGAAATTAATAAAAATCAGTATTGGCCATTGTTAACTACTTATAATTTGAAACATCAGCATTGGCATCGGCCCAGAATTTCATGAACAGTGTATCTTTAAAGTCAACCTCAAAATTCTTCAGTAAAAAAAATGATTGCTGCAACAAGGTAATGACCCCAAACATACATCAAAGCTGGTTGTTTAACGGAAAAAGCCTCAACCCTATTAAAATTTTGTGGACCTGCTTGAAAGTTTGTGCCAAGAAACTAAAAAAAAAAAAAAAAAAAACTGAACACTAACAATTCTGCAAAGAAGAGTGCTCATATATCCAAGCAGAACACTTCTTAAAGACATTAGGTGTATTGTAAGTCTATTTTTGAACCATTATAATTATTTTTGATCCTGTATTGATTTCAGAAAAATAAATAAAAAACTAAATGTACACACAATTATTGGGGTTTTATCCTGTTAAAGATGGATGTTGGAGCCAGAGAAAGACAAGCACAAAAGAAATTCATTCAAGTCCAATACTGGTGGTGACATACATGTTTATGAGGGTGCGTACTGTAGGTAAACAACTTCTGACTGCACCTCAATTCAAATAGCAAGTCAACATGACGTGAACAAACATATTTGTGTTTGTCATTTGGCTGTGTACTAACTTAAGACGATCTTCTGGGTTCTTCAAGTCAGTTTAGGCAAATCTCCAGCATGTAGTTTACACCTGCAAGGTTACTAGTTATTTTTTGGCTAGACACAAATACTCACTTTTTTAACCCGGGGGGAAAAAACACGGCTAGAGGAGGACAGGATTACAGAGGAAAAAGTCTTTATGTCACTGCTGTCAACTTTAATACAATCCACCGTTAGAGACAGACATCATTTAAAAAGTTAGAAACAAAAAGACAAAAAATATATTTTATAGATAACAACCTGTTAAAACTTAATCTAATAGTATATTTTGCCAGATGAACAGTTCCTGTTAGTCCTTACAATAGTAATTGGATACATTAATAAATCAGCGAATAATGTGCCTTAATACAGTTTCCACCAACATTATTTAGCCGTTCATAAAATAGCACTTGATCAAGCACTTTTAATTTTTTTTCAAATCATGTGCCAACAAGTGAATTCCCTAAAAAAAAAAAAGCCAGTCTTTGAAAAGCGCAGGTGTTCAAGAGATGTTAAGAATATGCAAATAAAGCTGGCGGTTATTTTCATGTAGAGATCTTTACAACAACAAAAAAAGAAAACAACAAACTAATTAACCAAACTCAGCTACTAATTATGGCTAGAGCATTGTATATCAAATAAGTTAGGAAGACCTGTTTAATTTTAGGTGACACCCAGGCACCACATCTCCAAATGCAAAACAAATACAAAGCGTTACTCAAATGAAAAACGCTGCTCTGGCTACTTAGGCACATAGCAACGCAAAATGTTTGCGTCACGAGTCATGATGTCGGTCTGTGTATAAAATGACACACAACAAGTACGGATAACACACAACGCGAGAAGACGTACCATCGGCTTTTGTACGCTTTCTTTCCATCATCTGCTGCATAACAGGTGAGCCTACAATCGTTCAATTCTGTTTCAACTGCTGAACTCTACAGTATTAACTTTAACACAATTAGGTTCAACAAAAGAAGCAGCAGGGTGTTAATTAATGTAATGATTTTGATAATGATTTTTATTTTGAAAAAAACAAACAAAACAAACAAAAAAAACAGGCTGCTTTTTGTAAAGTTGTAAAACTTTAAACGAAATGAATTATTCAGAAACCTTCACTAGTCAAATGTTTTACTAAATGTTTAGTATATGAATTCATTTATAGTTAAAGTCCATAGACAATATTTATTATTATTATTTTAGTAGAGACATTTCGATCCTGAAAATTTAGCACAGGTATATATAAGTATATTGTGCGAAATTTGCTTTCAAATTCTGTTTTTAAAGTTGTATTTAGTGTAAATTTAATATCAATCTTAAAAACACCAGAAAAAGTCAGGAACATTTAATTGTAAGTGCAGCTTCTCAACATTAGTACCAGTTTAGGAACGTTTTATATTGTAGATATCTTTAAATAAGGTAAGAAGACTTTAGATCAGTAGAAAGAAACGTTCTGTTGCAGAACTAGCTCACAAACTATACTGTACGTGCCCTTCATGAAAACAAGCAAAAAGATGGAGAGATTTTGTTTGTTTAAATCTCTTTAAATTATGTATATAATTATATGTAATAAATATGTTAGAATTACAATGCTTATAATTAATTATGATGAAAATTACTTTATTTGAAAATTTCAAATCAATTTCAAATCAAAGGACAAAATCTAATTCACCTACTAAATTATAAACTAAACTTTAAAAATGAAACACTATAAAATTCTAAAAAGAAATGTGTAAAATTCCTAATTCTAAACACTAATTTAGAAAGCCTAATCTGAAAGCGAGAAGGAAAAAATCTTATTAAATTGCTATTCATATTATTACGCCTACTAACGAAACAACAGAAAATCATTAAATGTATTGCCACACCACAATTATTATGTATAGTGTACATGTCTAAAAAGGTTGGACACACTTGTAGAGCTTTCTACACACAAAACGTAAGATCCTAGATAGTAGTCTTTGGTTTGTGCATGTTGGTGACCCTTTCGGAATCAAACCACAAGCTTTTAATAAGCTTCAAACCCAGACAATGGAATTTTCCAGTGGACATCTCGTTATATTCCTGAAGGATCTACAACCAAAATAAATAGACTTTAGGCTTTTATTTTTTAAATATAAGTGAAGTTTACAAGATCCCCTTTTTTCCCCTGTTGGGACTGTAGATCCAGTGATGTTCAGAGTAAGTAAGGGCAGCATTTTGTAGAGTTTCTGTTGTGCAAGGCTTTTTTCTTACAGAAGTGGGCTTTAAAAATTTTTTGGGAAAATTACATGGAGACAATATACTCAGGTCTTAATATTGATGAAAATGTTAAACCATTCATTTTTAAGCCATTTTTTGAAAGTTGATTTTATTTTGAAATGTATTTAAAGTGTCAGGATTAACTGTCTTTAACTGTCATCTCAAGTTTTGTTTGTAAATAGACATTTTTAAATTCCATACTTACAGTATTCTGTTCAGGATCACTATTGTCGAAAGGACGATGAAACCTTTTTTTTATACCAGTAATTGAGACAACGGCAGACAATATAGTCAAACATTAGTTTGAGTAAAGCATTGACTTTGTGTAAATGTAAATGCTCTACTGTTGCATTTACATTACTCTGTGTTCTCTTTATTCTATATATTTTTCCTGAAGTTATCAGTATCCCAACCTTGTCACTTTGTATATTACCCATAATTTGAATCTTAATCATTAACAAAACCATGTGTGATCGCAAAGCAAAATTCCAAAAAAGCCTCAGCAACAACTCTGCATCTTTGTACGAAGGTGTAAACCAGCGGTACAGCGATCACCAAACCTAAGCATGCTTTCTCCACAAATCATTCCCTATGTAAAAATCTGTGCTCTAAATCTTTGTTTTATTCTACAGGCCTAAAGGAAGAACAAGATGGGGCTCAGCATGGCAACGTGTCTACTGCTTTTGTCAGTAATGCTTAGCATTGAAACGGTGACCTCCACCAACACAACCAACACCACCAACACCACCACCACCAGTCCGTCTGTTACCATTAAGCCAACCACCCTCACCAACGCCGTGGGAGCAGGCTCCGGTTCTGCATCGGGCTCTTCAACAGGCTCTGCATCAGGCACTGGTGGAAATGGATCCGCTGCGGCTCTGTCCAGCAGTTTCCCCTCCTCAGGTGGAAACTTTCTGCTCCTTTTCACAACGTCAATCGTCTTCTCCATGGCAATGCTGATGAATTAGTGGACACAATCCACCTATCTTTCACTCCGGCTCAGCGGCTAATGCAGAATGAATCGCCTATTGTATGAATTCAATAACCGAGTAGTTTGGGTTGATGGAATCCTATTTTTTTTTTTCTTCTTTCTGAATTATAACACCATATGATGTATACACGGGCTTCTGTTTTTCTGTAATAGCTGTTATCGATGTTATCGATATATAATTTGTACTTACATGATCTTTGCACTATTTACCAAACAAAATAACTTAAGAGCGCTGTCATTTTTGAGCAATATATATTTCAAAACAAGATCAACAATCCTTCCTTTCTGCTTAAGGGACATGAAGGCTGTAAAAAACCAAAGGAACTTTCTATGCATTGCTAGTCAACTTGAACAAAATTAACAGGTCTACAGCACATCTAGTAGACTCTAATGTAAATCGATGTAGATTGTTGTAAAGTTTGTGTAGATTAAAATTCTATCTGTACAATTATCTCAAACGAAATCTGTTTGTTTATTTCAGAAGGACTTATCACTTCTATACACTAAACTTCAGTTTAAAGATGTAGGTACTGTACATGGACCAAAATCAAACACTGAGTAAAAGAGGCTGATGCAAAAAAGAAAAAAAAAAATTCTTTCTCTCATTCTTAAAAGTAATAGTATCTAAAGCACCAGAAGGGGGAGAAAGAGATCTAGGAAAATTTCTGAACTGCTGATAAGCAAGTGTGTCATCTGTCTAGCATCTGTCTAGCACTTTATTATTTTGATTTGCCAAAAGTACCTTATTTTGTCGAAATAATCGAAAATATAGTTTAAAAATATGTAAATACCACTGAAAAACTAACTTTTAAATGGTCTGTGACATAGGCTGTAAAAACTTAAAGGTTAATTTAAACAATCATCAACATTTCCTTAAACCAGAAATGTAATCTGTGACTAAGTTCTCTCCCATTCATCAATTTCTTCTTTTCAACTACATAGTGAAGTTTTTAATCAAAAGCTTAGGTTTTGATCACGATTCCTGATACAAACTAGTTTATCTATTTCTTTCATTTCAAGCCGACCCAAATGATCTTCAATGCAAAACCAAAAAACAAAACTTTAATCAAATGAAAGTGCGTCAATCCCAGTACCCATGTGCAAAACAAATGGGTATGACGTGTCCTGAGGTGACGTCATTAGTATTATAAAGTACCAGAAGACGATGCACGTGGAACAGAGGGCAACACAACTTTTGTTTTTGGTGTAACAGGTGAGCAACTATCATACATCATGACAATAGTGATCCTGAACAGAATAAGTATTGCATTTTAAACTGTCTATGTACAAGAAGCTAAATTCTGGAACATCTGTAGCTTGATTCTGATCATAAGAAAAGATGGAATGTTGTGCTTTCATTTTATTTAGGGATTTTTATTACAAAAGGGAATTAAAGGTATAAAAATATAATATAATATATATAGTATAAACATACAATGTTTGTATGCTTTTTTTTTTTTATAACTAACTCTAACAATAATAGTTAACCACATATAATTACATTTCTTGCATAAAAGTCCAGAAATGTAAGAAATAGTAGGAAATGTAGCTTTTGACGCTTACTATGTTGTTAATTTTATATAGACAGTATAAAGATACAATAATTTAATAAGAAAATGTATGCATATAATAATTTATATTAAAAAACTTGAGTTTCTTGGTTAAAATTAAACTAACACAGGTGAAGTTTGTGGAATTTATTTACTATACAAAAAGTTCCCAAATTCAAATTCTTAGCTCATGTCTAACGGTTTGGATTAAAAAAAAAAAAGAAGAAGAAAAAAACGTATGTATGTCTATTAATTGTATTAGTATCATCAGTCTCAATAGGGTCAACAGTTTTTTCCTCCCAACATCTTAATAAAAACTGAACTAAATCTGAAGCACATTAGGTAGTTTTAAGGTATAACACCAACTTATGTAGCTTGAACAACTAGAATACCCTAGTTTATGTAATCTACCATTTATGCATTAAAAAAAAAATACAGTGCAAAAAAAAAAAACAGAATCTTTTCAAATATATGAGGAAAATCTTTTTAGATAGAACTTTGTTTGTAGCAGGGTGATTTTGGATCTTACTAATAAATTATTTAATTCCACTATTAGTTTCATTTTTGGTAAATTTTCGGTTAAAAATATTATTAAAGTGTATGATTTGCTCATATCATACGTTTCATTTATTTCTGTTTCTTTTGGCACAAAATGGCGAGTCTCATGATGCACTGCCGTGTTTCCTTATCAACAGTGTGCACCATTAGCAAAGAAAAATGGTGTAGCGTACTTTAATTACTGCCTGAAATCAATGCCATAAATCATTGTACCTTATTCTACAGGCCTGAAGAAACAACAAGATGAGGTTCAGCGTGGTGATCGTGGCTATAATGTGCAGCTTGGTGGGACTGGGGCTTTGTGGTTCAAACGGCACCTACTATAGCTCAGGCAACTATACCTCCCAATCCTCTGGATCTATGGGCTCTGGTGGAACTAATGTGCAGTCATCATCATCATCATCATCATCATCATCATCAACCAGCGGGGCCCAGTCCATTATCTTTACCTCTTCAGGTGGAAATGGTCTGCTCATTCTCACTATGTCCGTCGCCCTTTTCATTCCGCTGCTGATGAAATAGCAGCTTGGATACAAACCGGCTGTCTTTCACAGCAACTCAGGATGTAACGAATGCTCCATAACCTCACATCATCTAATCAGAATCTAATAACTGAGTAGACTGGGTGGGTGGGATGCTTTTCTGAATTATACCACAACATATAAATTTGTCATTTCCTTTTCTTCTGTAACAGCAAACTGCTTTCATATTGCTGGTATTTATTTCTTGGTCTTTTCACTAAATGTTCACATGCGATAAAGGATTAAGACGGCTGTAACTGTTAACTCATTGATGCTGCTTATTAAAAACAAGTCCATTGATCTGTCTTACCACTACAATCAACATGAGAGCATTCTACGGGGAACTTTCTATGGAGCATGGCTGGTCTACTGAACAACCATCAACAACAGCGCATCTGAAAAGATCTCAGCAAACGTGATGTAAATTGATCTAGATGGTTGCATTCTTGCCGTACAGATATGACTATGGAAATTTTGGTTATTACAAAAGAATGAATGCATCATAGCTATACATTTTATTTCATGTTAAAGAATATGTAGATTAAACAAAATTTGGTTTAAAAGCAGCCAAACACCAGATACACCAATAGAATGGGGGCAAAGCACAAGATGAACAAAGGTAATTTGTAGAAATGAAAATTATAAACAATTTGTTTCTTTTAATATATATATTTTTTAATTTATTGTCCTCACCATTCTCTAAACCTTCAAATGAACTCATACGAACCTAACTGAACTGATCTTACTGGGTTAATGGAATCCTTGTTTGTATCCTTTTCTATATTTTGCACTTTTCTGTAACTGAAACTGACTACAATATCAATAGTTTTTCATAATATTTCTTACATCTTATCTCATACTTCTGGGTTTTAGTCTCGCAATGTTAGCATGAAATAAATCTTAGTATGAAATAAAGGGTCTTATAACTCTGAAACTCACTGTCCTGACATTCTTTTCCAATCTTCTGAAATCTTAGAGCTTCAGTTCTTGTTTTAATCAATATCTCATACTTCAAGATCTTAAGTCTGCTGGAAAATGTACTACAGTAACAGAATATTCTCATCCATTACAACTTTATTGCTGTAAATAGTTGCTTTTCCATCCTTCCTTCCTACCTGTAGAGCATTTTTGTTCATTCTATGAAATGATACACAGTCATATCTAATTCTTAAACTAAACAATTTGTGTTTCTTGAGAAAGCAGGTAAACTATTCTACAGGGCATGGGGGAGAAAATTTAAAATCCTAGCTAAATGAAACCAAAAACTGAGGTCACATAATTTGATCCACTTTTATTTGATCCACCTTTTAGAAACATGAGGCAGCATATGATGCAAATGTGCATTAAAAAAAGATATTCAAAATGAAACCAACGATTCTGAATAAACAACTTCAGTGCATATTTAGCAAGTGAAACTCAAATTGGGCTGGGTCATGACATAAGTGACAGTTTATTGTAAAGATCTTTGCAGTTTCAATACAGTTTTTAATACTATGAAAATAAGAGATAATAAGAAATATGGCATATCTGTCATATAAACTAAAAAGAATTCCTGTAAAACCTACATTTGGATGTAAACCATCATATGAACTCACTTTTGCCTGTATAAGAAGCCATCGAGCTACCATTTAAAAACTCTTACCTGCGGGTGATGTAGTAGAAGACGGGGTTGCCGTTCTTGGATGTTCCTGCCTGGTAGAAAATGTTGAGGGTTTTCAATGCTTTGAACTCTTCTTTTTCATGGACCTGGTGCCTGGTAAGAAAAGAATGAATTAATTACGGGATCACCTGCAACTCTATAATACCCAATCAGGATGGGATGCTACAGATGACTTGAAAAAAATTAATAAATAAATAAAAACATATATTAAAGAAGCCCTTTAAACTTTTTTAAAAAATTATTATTATTATTTTAAAGTCATTTTTGGGAACGCAGCAGCATTTTGTGTGAATCCAATCAAACAATATTATCAAATTTAATTACACACTGCCTCAAGATTCTTTATTGCCACTATGCAAGTATAGCGAAATTAAAGCAATTCGTGCAGTGCAACTCTAATTATAACTTAAATTACAATATTATTACTTATATATGTATATATTACAATTACTTATATATGCATTATATGTATAATTATAATAATAATAATAATCAGCCAATTACATCATAAATAAATGATAAATATTTATAAATACTTGCAAAATGTAAACATTATACACAACAAAAAATCATACATGCAGATTGTAGATACTGTACAATAGCTACCTGAGCATGATAACGAATTCGATAAGCGTGTTCTATTTATGTGTGGGTATTTTTAGGTTGAAGTTTATTAGCATTTGATTCTTTTGTGGTAATAGAATAAGTCTATTAGTATAAGAAGAAATGGACCTGAAACGTTTGCCTGATTCCATTAATTTAAACAGATGATGTACAGAATGAGAAGGCTCCTTTAAGATATAAGCTGCCCTTTGTGTGTTCTATAGATTTCCCTTAAGAAGAGCAGGGAACAGCCAATGATGTTCTGTGCAGATTTGATCACCCTCTGGAGTACTTGTACCAGATGGAAATACGGTAGATCAGCACATTCTCAATAGTGCAGCAGTAAAAAGATATTACCAGGTTATTATGCTGATGTTTTTCCATAGAATCCTGAGAAAGTAGAGTTACTGGGCCTTTTTAACTACAGCTGAGGTGTAACGTACGTGCCTAGAAATTTAAAGGCTGGGACTCTCTCCACACATGTCCCACTGATGTGCTGTTAATACGGAAGTCTATGATAATCTCCTTTTTTTCTGATATTTAGAACCAGGTTGTTTACCCCGCACCATTCAATCAGTATTTGGATTTCATCCCTATGAGCACCTGCAAATTTTATGATGGTGATAGTAGAATAGGTTGGGGTACAGTCAAAAGTATAGAGGGCATAGAAAAGTGGGCTCAGCACACAGCCTTGTGGAATGCCTATGCTGTGTGTTAAGGTGGAAGAAGTATACGAGACCAACCTGACCGTATGTGAACGATTGGACAGGAAAACCTTGATCCAATGGCAGAGAGATGAAGAGAAGCCTAGGTTCACCAATTTGGTGACCAACCTGTCAGGGAGCATTCTCACATAGTTCACCCTTTCCTCTAGAGGAAGCGCGGCGGTCTGTAAAGCTATAGCTATGGCATCTTCTGTGGACCTATTAGCTCTATACATAATATTAGAGTTGTTCCGATTCCGATACTGGTATCGGAAATGCTGCCGATACCACGAAAAAATCTGGCATCGGAATCGGCGAGTATTTGAGTCCACGTACCGATCCGATACCATTTTCCTAAACATAGCCTACAGTAGTTATGCCCACTAGCTTTGCTAGCTTAGCTTACTTACAGAGTGTCACGGCGTGCGCCTGTGATGGGCGTGCGCCCAAATTGATATCGCTCCTCGCTCACTCCGAAG
>JAQMYL010000009.1:4564744-4575647 GCA_030014365.1 Clarias pachynema
GGTGGCGCGAGTCAAACAGCGTGACCAGAACCCGAGCCAACTCGTCCTGCGCAGGAAATGAAACACGTTGAAATCATAAAAAACATAATAAATAAATAAATGGGGGGAAAAAAACCACCTCCACTAATCAAGACATAAACATCAAGATCAAACACCTAATTTACTGTTTGTTTTTTATTTTAAACAAAATGTGGCCACATGAAATATATACAGAACATCATGTCTAGGAAAGTGATGTTCAGGCCAAATTATTTCACAAATGGAGCAAAATTATCTGCCATTTTAAGCTGGAAATGAGTAAATCTGTACATCTGGTACATGACAATTCATAAGAAATTAGGGATGGGAATCACCAGCCTCCAACCGATACGATATCATCACGATTCCTAGGTGCCGATTTGATTAAAATTGCAATTCTATAAGTATCTTGATTTTATAAATCTCCAGATTCGATATCACATTAATTACCAATTTTGTTACTATTTTAAACCTTTAAAAAAAGTTAAAAGTTAAAGTTAAGTTTAAATAAGTAATCAAAAGTTGCCTGTTTCTCATAACAGTAGTTTCCTCACTTAAAAAAACGCAAGTGCAGCATTTAAACAGTACAAACTAACTTCAAATACAACAGTTTATGTTTTAACTTAAAATTAAATTAAACAAAAATGCACTTTTTTTTTTACCGAGCAGCACGTATCTCCGTCATCCGCCACAATTATGATTTCTAAAAAAACTTCGCAAATAATTCACTCCTACCACACGGGATGAGAATGTGTGAATAGTACAGAGTGCGCCACCTCTAGGATTATAGAGAAAGTTAAGAAAAAGTTTAGAAAAAAAGGCAGATCGGAGGCATTTAACACCCACGATTTTTGATAGTGTAACGGCAAAAAAAATGTTTTTCTGTTGCACCACTCGGGTGCTTCTGCGCTCGGTACAGAGTCGTTTACTGTATATCGGTTTTCTAACTGAAAACCAGCCGATTCTGGTGACTGACTGATCGACCGGGTCATTTTGGAGTCAGCGCGGCGATACAAGAGAATCGTGATTCATAACCGATAATTGATCCCCCCCCACCCCCCCATCTCTATGAGGAATTCAGAAGAACAACAAAATGTCCTTGAATCCAAACCACTCTCTAACAAAAAAAACTTTTCCATCAATACCACTATAGTCAACTTAAGTCAGGCCCTACAGTACTTCTAAGCTTTTCTGAGGATTTTGTGCGTCGGCTGCTTGAAAACCAAACAGCCTGGAAAATGAGTACGGACCCACTGAGAACAAGGCACGACGTTGGCGAGCGCCATGGCGATAGGAAGCTCTCCCTGATCGCCCATCATGGTGACGAGCTCGACGAGCCTCTCGAAGCGGTCGGCCAGCACCGTCTCGGCCAGCGTGTCGAACTCGGTGCCCTGCTGCAGGATCTTGGTGAGAACCTCCATGAAGGTGGCGCGGGTCTGCAGGTCCTTGTGGTAGCCCAAACCTGGGGCAGGATAGGAATAAAACCAAACACGGGGGCAGGATGAGGTCACATTTCTAATCATGCGAATTGAGTAGATGTTAAACAGTGGCATTTTAGAACGTCTTTGAGGAACTGCAGTTTATCATTGATTTATCATGTTGGTGCTAATGAACCATGTTATTCCAAACGATTAGCTGCTCAAAGCAAGTTGCCGTGTATGGATTAAGCATATATTTTCTATTGTTTAGTTTAAAGCAGATATTAAAAAAAACAAAAATTTTATGAATTCACAAAATGCTGCTGATGTTTCGGATCATATACGCCTCATTTCTCTATCCTTGCTCCATGAACCGAGGTGTTGCTCACCGATGGAGTGCATGAGGCCGCTGTCCACGTTTGCGTTGAGCAGGTTGGACATGGCCAGGATAGTGCAGTGGCGCAGAGACGCCAAGCGTCTCGACATGCCGCGCTTACGTCCAGCCACCTGCTGCCCGTCGTCCTCCGGCTCGCTGCAGTCGTTCAGCAGGTTCATAAAGAGCGTGAAGTACCTGAGGGTAAAAAATATTATTGACTCCATTACTCCATTTTTTTAAATATATTTTTTTTGCACCTTAATGATTCAGATCAACATAAAAATTTAAATATTACACAAACATAACCCGAGTAAATACAAAATGCAGTTTTTAAATGATGATTTCATGTGTTAAATAAAAAAACACTATCCAAACCTACAGTACATGGACCTACGTGATAAAAGTAATTGTCCCTAAACCTAATATCTGGTTGTGCACCCCTTCGCAGCAACAACTACAATCAAGCGCCGTGAAAGAATGCTGACCCACATGTCTTTGCAATTATTAGAATTACTCAGGTTATCTTTGTGTAATATTAAAATTTGTTGTCCGGTTCCGTTGTGCTGGAAGGCAGACTTACTTAAGGAAGAGCTGAGACTTGGCCTCCATGAGCTCCACCCCGTCTCCTTCCTCCGGTTGGAGTGGTAACCCGGCCAGCAGAGATACCACAGCCTCCATACTCGCCTGGTCCAGATCCCTGTCGAACACACACACATTCATACGCACCATCATAGGTTGTTGTAATTACTGTATCGCTGAAAACTCCTGCGGGAAGTTTTCGATGAAAATTGAATGAACTCACCTCGTCAGACACTTGACATCATCGTCAGCTGCTTGGTTGGAGGTTCCCATTACCCAGTCTGTCAGATACTCCACCATCTTATTCCTAAGATACACACACACACACTTATCAGATCAGTTCTCTCAGTGCAGTACATGAACAGATAATCCGACCTCTCTCTCTCTCTCTCTCTCTCTCTCGCTCGCTCTTACCTGAACTTCATCTCCTGGCAGAAGGACAGATCATCTCTGCGCTTCATCATCACCTCCACCAGCTGGCACAGCTTGGTTTTAATCTGTATGGCATGGATCACGTTGCCTAGAATACGCACGTACCTGCCAGCACAATCCCGACAAACTACTGACCACGCTGAGTGAATTGTACTGTATTCAACAAGCCACACGTGAAGGAGTGGAGGTCTTACCTGACCAGGTTGAGCATCATGGTCTCGATGCTGGCCTGGCCCAGATGTTCAGAGCTACCTTCTGTGTGGTTGTCTAACAGGTTCTTCATTATGGCGATGGTCTGCTCCACAAACTGTGTGTTTGTCTCGTTGATTGGCACCTGAAAGACAAAAACACGAAGCACATGAAACAAAAGAAAAAGTAAATTCTTGACTAAGACTAATACTGTAGACACTGACCGGTCCTTGTGCTTCGAAGAAGCGGCTGATGCTGTTCTTGAGCTTGTTGAAGAGCATGGGGTAGAGAGCCGGGCTCAGCTCCAGGCCCACCAGGTCCTTGACGTTGTTGCGGATCTGCACGCCTTTTTCGTGGCTGCACACCATGAGCGAGAGCAGCCGGTCCAGGAATTTACTGAGCGGTGTCTCGGGGTTGCCCTCGCACGAGCCCATGGACACCATGGAGCACTTCCTCTCGCTCAGCGGACCCATCGGGGGGCTGTAGGTGATCGGGCCCGGGGGGTTCCTTCGCTGCAAGCACACACCCCCGAGTGCGCACAGGAAACCGGTCATGTTGATCCATTCCTGCGGGTCCAAGCAGGTCAGTCGTGGCTTTAGTTCGCTCTACAGTACACGCTTCACACGTTTCATAGATCACACGACTCAGACATACCTGACAGTCTTCTAACTTTGTTTTTGGGTGGTTCAGGATTAACTTGGTGGCATGCTCCCACTTCGAGTGCGTGTCCTCCCAGGCCTGTAACACCAACATCATGTCAGCAACCTATAATCTATAAATTCATGATAATTTTTTATCAAGCATTTAATGTACATAAAGGTTTCTAATATAATGTGTACAGTAAATTCAACTTTCTTCCTCATTGATCTGATATTAACGTGTTAAATCTTCCACGCTGCTCCCTTCCTGTCTCCTCTGTCTCTGGACGAACATCTGTCCAGCTTCCACTCTTTTGTTCTTCATCAGGACATTTTATAATGGTTTATGTTCTTTGTAGTAACAGAACAGCCGTTTGGTCAAGCATAAAAGCATAAAAACTCTTACAAATGTTATGAGACCTTTCAGACAAATTTTAAATATTACACAAACATAACCTGAGTAAATACAAAATGCTGTTTTTAAATGATGAGGCTGTCTTGGTTTTGTTTATATTTTAGTCATTTATATTTAGCGAGTGCATAAAACATTGCAGTTGTCCTATTAATAAAGCATTGGGACCAATTTTTAACAAGACGTTCATTTAAATCATTTACAAATGGCAAAATTATCCCTTAATTAAGGACTTACAGATATACTGTACTACACAAGTCAAACCTGGAGTGATTGACATTTACAGAAGACTTTAAACCCGGTACTAAGAGATGAAACTCTTAGCCGGAGTAAATCATTTAAAATGTGCACTGAGAAACCTTTCTACCTTGATGGTGTCCAAGCACTAGTGAAACACTGGGATAAGTGCATTAGTGTAGCAGGGGATTATATAGAGAAATAAATGGAGATTTTACCCTTAACAGCATCCCAGTGTGACTTCATATACAGTAATTACTTCCACTTCCACACTTTTCCACATCTTTTCTAATGGTTGGCAACCTAATAGACTTAACAACCTAACAAACCTTGTCGATTTCTTTTTGCACATCATCCTAAAAGTGCATTAAAATTTGCATGAGAAATGAGTGCAGAAGTGTGCAGTGGAGCACCAGAACCTTTTAAGGCTGTGAAGTGAAAACATTTCTGAACCAGACAAACAAGTTACTGAGAGAGTTTGACTTACTACAGCACCATGACCATTATGTAAAGAAAAAGAAGTGAGGTGAACAGAATGATGGGTTTGACTTTTTAACATGGCAAACACACTGAAAGTTGAAGATGACGTCAACCTGCAACACTGAAAAAAAGACAATTCGTCTGGACGCCAAAACAACTTTTTCCTGTTCTTAGAATGTTCTTGCTCTTTAATCAGGAATGAGGCAGAAATATAATGGAAAAGCCGTTTCAAATTAATGTCCGGGAGTCTTTAAGTCACTTATTTCGTTAGCCAAGCATTTTTGTAAATAGCTTTGCCTTACAGTAGGTAAAGGAGCAGATCTGGGGGACTCATGGACGTAGAGTATTATGGTGAACCGGTATGTTTAGATGTTGTCTTCTCCACTCTCATTGATCACTCAGGTTTGTTGACGGTGAAGTGATTGGTTGCTTTACATCCCAGTTCCCCCTCATGTCTGTGTTTCCTTCTGGCTTTCCCTTTTAGTTATGATGTCATAGTTAGTCTGGCCGGAGTCCCTGCTTGCACTCTGCACTAAATATACTGTACATTCACCTTATACATCATGTGATTGTAACCACACCTTACTGTTATCTCTCTCTCTCTCTTACTACACACGTCACTCCTGAGCTGCCAGTGATCCAGACCCCCTCTGTCCTCTTGTCCAGTCTGACTCGTCCTGGTGTCCCGCTTCTGGTTGGAGATCTCGTCGCACTGGTCTGTTTGGGATGCGTGTGGTGACTGGGGACGGTTCCACTTCTGTCCTCGGCTGATGTTGACAGCTGTTTCTCTGAGGACTTGTGACTGCTGTTGTTCGATAGTTCAGGACTGGAATTTCCTACAGTTTTGTACCTGAGACTCCAATAACAAACTAGTCTCCATATTAACTTAAACAAACAGTATGACTGCAGATCAATCCCTGTTATCTGTTATATTTAATATTGTCTGGGACACAATGCACTTCCACATTTGTTAGGGTTATAATTGGGAACACCAGTTCTAGGTGATGTTAAATTTCCCAGGGCAGCTGTTTCTTTGTCCCCCTCTGTTAGTGTATCCTTAGTTTCCTCCAACAGTAGAATCCTTCTGAGTGCTACCTCATTCCTTATATGGAAATACTTCCTACTTCCTGTCTGGGTAGACATTTATGCAACTTTCTCTCTCTTTGTTCTCCCTATTACAGATTTTTTTCCCCTCGGACTTAAACCAGAACATGTTAATAACCTTATTGTTACTTGATGTAACAGATCACATAATGCGTTTGGCTGAAATCTTCAAGATTTCTTGTTTTTATGTCATTGTATCACTATTATTAGCTATATTTGAATATAAAAACAAAACACAGCGTTGTGTTTTGTGAGCAACACTGCACCCTAGTGATGAAGATTATATATGATATAATATATATATATATATATATATATGACTATGTAATATATATGTAATAGGTATATATAACAGTCATACATGATTATGTATATATTTTTTAAAAAGGTGATTTTTATACAGTGAAAAACATACAGCTAATTAAAAACAAAAAATATATAATAATAGCACCTCAATTTATATTGTATCACTTTGTGAATCAATAAAATATGATAAAATTCACATATTCCCCCGACCTTGGTGTTGCCAGGTGTGGGATGCTCAATCCGCCTCAGCAAAGCCATTACTCTCTTCTGTAAGGCAGAGCGACCTGGAGAAAGACACACACACACACACACACACACACACACACACACACACATATATATATATAAATAAAGCTGTTGCTGCCCTCATCTGGTAACTTTAGTTCAATAAATCTTCATGCTTTTTGTTTCCTGTTAAAACCCGAACCTGTGGCCATCATGTTGCTGACGGATGCGAACTCCATGAAGGTGTTGTAGTTGGGCAGGATGGTCTGCACGGGCACCTCGTCCACGCCGCAGCGGATATCGGCCTCGTCGCACAGGTGTCTGAAGCACGATATGGCCACCAGGACGGCCTCCATGTCTGGGCTCCAAAGGAACATGTAGAGACACACCTCTAGCTTGGCATGGGCCTGCCTGCACATGGGGACGCTGCTGCCCGTCGCTGCACGCTCCTGTGTGCACCAAAGCAGAAGAGGTTTCCAGCATTGGAGATTATTAGTCAAATTATTCGGACAGAATCGGTGAAAAACTGGACAGTGTACGGCGACGCGGCTTAGTAAAACAAACGAATAAGAACGTCGGACGGCTCACTTTGTTCTGGAGGAGAAACTTGTTCCTGCAGATGAGGATCTCTCGGAGCCACTTGAGAATCTCGGTGCTGTGGATCTGCTGGTGGCCGATGAGGTTCGAGCAGATGGAGTAAAGCACCTGGGAGCTAACATCAGAACAAACACATAAGGCTCAGTCTCAGGTTCAGAAGATCAAGATCAGGAAGCAGGATGTGGATTTACACAGGGTTCAGCATATCTGTATGAGGGCTGGAATGTTATGCTGATACGATATTAAATGAATTAATATTGACTAAATTAATAATTAAATGTAGAATAATTATAATAAATACATAAAATTTCAAGTTGACTTAAATATTTTTAATAGCTTGTTAAGTTGTCTATTTATTAATGTATACATTATATCACAGCGCACGTGCAACTGATTACGACATAAATTTAATTATCCTGAAATAAATAAATGCTGAAATCTGTACATAATAAATAAATAAATCATAAAATAGATAAATTGTAAAATGCATACATGTTTAAATTAATCAAATTAATCCAATAATAATGATCAAAATAAAATACTTTAAAATATGTGAACTTTAATTGTTAATTACGTAATAACTATTAATACAGGAATGCTACTTTATTTATTTAATGACATTAATATACTTTATTTTAAAATATTTAATACTGTCACATTCCACCCACTATACCTTTGCTATTTCTTTATTTCTTTATTTATTTAAGCATTATATCACAGTATATGTCTAACTGGTGACCAGGAAATAATTACATTATAAGAAAAATAAATCCTAAAATAAATACATAATTAAATAGATACATTATGAAATACAGTAGATAAACATTTGAAGAAATAAATAAATATTTAGAGAAACAAATTGTGAAATAATTAATTAAATACTTTTAAATGGTTAGATTTTAAATGTTAATTATTTAATGACACAATTAACTCGCAAATGCTACTTTTGCTCATTTAATGGCAATAATGTATTTAATATTAACATATTCATTAGTGTCACATTCCGCCCACCATACTCCCCCATTCCACAAACTGACCTTCTGAGCTTTGCTCAGGTTGTGTAAATCTACTAAGCCGTACCTGATGTCCCAGAAGGTCTCCATAGGAGCGTCGGGATTCCACAGCTCGATGATTTCTGGCTGATGCAGGACCAACAAAGCCTTTACATAAAAGAGTATCAGATTTAGACCAGGAACATTCTGGCTGAACCAAACTCAAGCGAACGGCATGCATGTGCTCGGATAACGCTCGTAACTCACATCAGCATGGCTCCATCAACTACAGGACCTGTATCTGCTACTACTTAACATACAGACAGGTCTGCGTGTCAAATCTATAACTTAAAGAAACTGCACAAGTCTAACCTTATCCAGAAAGGGCTGGTGTACTGTAGGCCCAGGCTTTAAGTCCACCCAAGCAAATAGTACACCTGATAGTCTACTGAAAACCAAGAACAAACTACAGGTAGTCCCCGACTTAGGGATTTCCGCAGATATGAACGGACCACGGTTCTACTTGTGGAAAGTAGCTCACGTGTATTGTACAAAAAATAGACACTTAGGTGCACCAGATACCAATATTTACAATTATATACAATATTTTCAGTATGTAAGTCAATGTATAAAAAAAACCTTGGATGTGCTTGTTTATCGAGTAACTTGGTCTCCGAGTTTTTTCTGCAAGACGAGCAAAATTTTCACATAAATTTTAACTTGATCAACAAAATATGAGTAATACGTATATACGCTGTGTTTGCCGAACATCACATGATCACAACTGAGCCAATATTTCTTCTCTCTTTTGCATGCTGCGGGATTGTGGGTAATCAGTCTCTGTGCGCCTGTGTCACTCGTATAGTCAACAACCGTGTGCTGTTTACTAAAACAGAGTGCACTGTTTACTACAACATTGTGATCACGTGTGTGTGTGTGTGTGTGTGTGTAAAGTGCTACGTACGTAAAGTGCTAAGTGTAGTGACTGTTCTTTAGTAACTGTAAAAAAAAAAAATGCTGTAGAAGTGTGGGAGAACAATCTGTTTAACCACAACGCAACATGACATTTCCACAAAATCCTCAAAAGGAGGCAAAAGCAAGTGTCATTAGAGAGGTTCGCTGTTAAATATTCGTTCTGGATAAGGTTAGACACCCCTGCTGTATATCAGGATCATCACTCATATCACTAACGTTAGCTGGCCAGATGGTTCTGTTGCTAACAAATGGCGAACATAAAGAGGTCCATGTCTTTTCTCTCACTTTGTAGCTCAAGTAGAAATTGAAAAATAGCACGATTTCAAAATTTCAACTTCCAAATTAAGCTGAACTCGGCATAAAAGCAATCTGATTGGACGAGAGGCATTCCAGGAGCAGGAGTGGTGATAATGAACGGTAACAGCACTGGGACGTTTAACCATATGCATCACTCCATGTCCCAGGTGTTCTTCAATCGTTGATTACACGGCATGGGTGAAATTAGATTGCTCTTGCTAATCTAATCTGCTCTTGCATAAAGTAATAAGATCATAATGTAAAATATTTGTAAATAAGTAAAAGCTATTATGATGCGATCTACAGTATACCCGAGCTAAGAATTAGCTGATTAATTAGAATTAATAGTTAGCAAGACTAACAGGACAAAAATAATCTATAACTAGAGAGTCGCTCAATATGACAATACAGTATAATAACCCATGACGTATCAGACAAACATCCTGTGATGTGTTTTTCAGATGAACAACATCGTCTGCTTCGGGAAACCCAGCCATGACCTGGGAGCGTCTCACCTCCATGGCCTCCTGGGAAATCTCGCCCAGGTTGGCGAGCGGCACCAGCTGCATGAGCCCTCTGATGAGCTCGGCTGTGCTGCTCTGGATCTCCTGACCCGGCTTCCCTGGGTTCTGATGCAGACATGAAAGAACACATGAGTAAGACGTACATGGACGGAAGACGTACATGGACAGAACCTATGTAGGAGTGGATCAAATATTATAATTTCACCCACGGGTCAGTATAAGCAAAAAAGAAAGCTCACGTGCAGCAGGAGCTTGGGGTCGCCGTGAATGAGCTTCACCAGAGCCAGCAGTAGATACTTATTACTCTTGGTGTCCAGGTCAGTGGCCTTCTCTTTAAACTTCAGACTGGTCACCTTCTCTTTAAACGACAAACTCTAACAGAAAAAGTTTAAAGTTCAAAGTTCATGGAATAGAATAACGCTGATGTTGATCATTTTTCTGTTGCGTGTTGTGATTTCTTTGTGATGTGATATGACTGTTCTTTACATTCAGTTAGACACAAAAAACATGTTTAATAGACTTATGTCATGCACACACACACACACACACACACGCACACACAAACACACACACACACACACACACACACTCTCACCGTCATGCGCAGTGTACTGCAGCCCAGCGTCTCAGCGAACATGAGGCGCAGCTCGCCTGAGTAACAGTACACGGCGTCGATCTTTGGCCACCAGTCGAGTGTGGACTGCAGCAGGACACAGGAGACGTAGCGGCTTAGCATTAGCTTAGCATTTCAAACTTTGACTGACTTTAAACACATATTAGCACCTACTGTAAGCATTATCACAGCATGCATTAACACATCTTAGCCTTGTCCCGACATCCTAGCATCTTAGCCTTGGCCCGACATCCTAGCATCTTAGCCTTGGCCCGACATCCTAGCATCTTAGCCTTGTCCCGACATCCTAGCATCTTAGCCTTGGCCCGACATCCTAGCATCTTAGCCTTGTCCCGACATCCTAGCATCATAGCCTTGTACCAACATCTTTGCATCTTAGTCTACCCTTAGCCAACATCCTAGCATCTTTGCCTTGTCCCAAAATCCTAGCATCTTAGTCTATCCTTAGCCAACATCCTAGCATGTTCCAC
>JAQMYL010000009.1:4616234-4630086 GCA_030014365.1 Clarias pachynema
CTTGTGTTTTTGCGTTATTATAAGAATGAAATGCAGTAGGCTGTTATGATCTGTAACGGGTTCGACCCATGTTGCACTAGCGGCACCATAAAGCATGGACACGAGGCGAGGTCTTACGGGGAAAAGGGTAATTTATTTAGGTAAAATGCAGAAGGAAAGGGTTGAAGGAGGGAGAATGGAAAGAAAGGGAAAGAGATAAAGGTTGTGCATGTGCAGTTCCAGGGGCACTGTCACGCTGGCATGCGGGCACACAGCTGACGATAAGTGACGGTGGGCGGAGTGTAAGTACGGAGCACGCGGAGGCAGTGCTCCTGCACGCTCCCTCGTGACGGCACTTCTGACGCAAACGCAAAAACTTAACGCAAATGTCTTGACAAGAGGAGAAGCATATTCGCTGATGGATTTACAAATAATCCCTCTCTCTTCCATGACTGTGAGGACCTGCCAGAGCTGTTGATAATGGGTAGGGGGCACCCTCCGATATGGCATGCGGAATGGACGGTCATCCGTCAGACGAATGCGGTGTACAATCCCATTAGCTCTACCACAATCAAGTGGTTGTCGTGAGAAAATGTCTTCATATTGTTCAACAAGTTCTACAAGCTTCCTTTTTGACTGGTTGGTGGCATGACATGAGTCAATGAGGTCAATGACAATCTTTCTTTGAATTCAACCTCAGGAACGGCTGGTCTGATGACTTGTTCCCGTTTACTGCTCACCACCTTACAGGAGCTCTGCTCAATGTTGAGGTCCTCCACTGCAAGACAAGGTAAGATATCGGCGACCTTTGCATTACGCTTTAACGTAACTGGTCTTGATGAAAGATTAGTTAGTTACATCGGCACCCACCAATCTCCCCACATTGGCGTGATAACCCGACCAACAAGAATGTCTCTCGGTCTGGACTTAGAGGTGCTAGGTTCCACAATGATCGTGCTAACTGGCGACACTGGTACACTGTAGGGCAGTCTGCCCCACACTAGATGTTCGTGCTGCGGGAGAAGTGTGACAGCTCGAGGTAGTTTCACTGTGCCAACCTTGTCAGGGACCTCATTCCCTCTCCATCTGGTGGCACATGACATAATGTCTAAGAAATGTTCATAGTCAGAAAATGAGTGTTTACATCCTGTAGAGACAAACTTCCAGTAATCATCATTGCTTTTCATAACACGCATTAGACACTTGAGGACATTTAACCGATGATGAGTTCGTCACGCTGACCGGACACAACTAGAACAGGGACAATGCATTTTATCCATAGACGGTCAGTGTCAGGTCATATATGCACTTGGGGTGTGTCTGTTTCCCCCCACATCCAACTAACATAATACTTTCTGTAGATTGAGGTTCTCCCACAAGTGCTCCAGCTTCTTTAAGTGAACTTTCAGCCACTTCGCTCATAGTACAAGCCATGGATCCAGAATCCAACATGCCCCTTGAGTTCAATCTTGTCATTTACTGTCACCTGAGTATAGAACAATTCGCTGAAAGCTGGTACCTTTCCTGACTATTGGACTATGACTTGGTGTCCTTCTGACACAACTGAACAGGAGTTAGCATAAAGAAGCTTGAGATCTGACTCATCTACTTTGAGGGTATTTTGTCCACCCCCTACACCACCCCTCTCCAAGTGTGGGTGTCCTAGTTTTCTGAAGCATGACTCTGGCCGATGTTAGTGTGGCCCATCTGTCTGCGTCTATGTCTACTGCAGTCTTTCTTCCAATGGCCTGGAATGAAACACCAGAGGCATAGATTCTCTTTTCTGCAATGCTTCAGTGTGGAGTGACTGGCATCACCACAAACCTGGCAGTTCTTTCTTTGGAAAAGCCCTGAGTCATCCTGCTGTGATGTCACCTGCACTGGGGCTGCTGCAAGTACATTCTGATGTGACATCATGCAATCCAGTAAGCTGATTAAGGACTGCAAACCATTCACATCGAAAGCTGATGTGGTAGTCAGAGCATGTTGGCTATGAACTGACTCTGCACTAGTCTGTGTAGTTCCAAGAGACACTGGGGACTGGGTGAGCTGCTGTGCGAGAGCTGGCACAGAGTGGGACAGTACTGATGTCTGGGGAAACTGTGGTACGGAAGCATCTGTCAAAGTTGGAAGAAATGGAGCTGCTGTGGGTGAAAGCTGAGAAGCGTGGCTTTGAACTGTGGCTAAAGGAAAGGTTTTGGCTGCAAAGTCTGAAGCTGTAGTGAGCTGGGACACCGAACAGGTCGGTTCTAACTGTGGCATCTCCGTACCCTGGGACATTACAATCTGGTTGTGTCTGTTCTCATGTTTCTGTGGGGTTGGGAGAACAGTCTGAGTCTGTGCCCTGAGTTCACACTGATAGCCGTCAATGCATTCCTGAAACTCTGCGTTTGTCCACTCTTCAGCTGCTTTGACACTAAGCCTGTTGAAAAGTATGGGGTCTGGACAGTACTTGATGAACACTATGATCGACACTATGTCCTGGATCCTCAACAGATCCAGTCTCCGTCAGCAATGTCAACAGCATTATTTAGTCTAAGCCAGTATTCCATCACTCCCTCATATGGTAGTGGTTTGGTGTTGTAAAAGTCTGCCATTGGCATACAAGAATAAGTTAAGTCACCAAAGTGCTGTTTCAGGATATCAAAGAGCTGTGCTGGAGTTTGGGTATAGTTAAGTGATGGGTTGTGATGTAATGTGACCCTTACAACATCTTTAGCCTTCCCCATAAGCCTACTTAATACCTCTTGTGACTGCTTACTTGTTGGCATGTTACTTTTCACAAAATATGTCTCTACCATTTCTACCCACTCACAGATAGTGCACTTATCCCTATTGTCTCCCCTGGAAAGTGGAGGCTCTTTGATATTTGACTGCATGACAAGCCTTACCCCAGACAAGTTCAGCTCAGTGGGTTTCTGCGCTGTCCTAGAGGACTCTGATGACATTGGTTCACCACCTATTCTATCACTTTGTAGTTGTGCTACAGTAGATTGACCAATATGATTAGCCAGCTATGAAATGAGGGTACTCAATTCAATAGGAGGTGTTGTTGGTGGGGTTTGTAACCCACCAGGAGGACCTTGGACACGAGTGGAGCAAAACCTGGGACTACTCAACCTATCTCCCTTAGGTGTCTGAATCCCATCTCTGGAAAACCACCCTCTCCCCATGTTGACATTAGAGTAGACGTCTCCCCCATTTATACTTGTTCCCTCTGAATTCACTACTGATTCCATGACACTGAATGAAATACACGCGCATAAAAAATCCCAAAATAATCACATACAATAATGCACTGTAACATAGAGTTTGCACTCTTGAGTTAAATTGACTGGATGTTTAAACACAAAAATCATCCCACACTAGCTGACCAACTTTGAATGATGGTGAATGAGATGAGCTTCCCGCGGTGATCGAGGTGATGTCAATGCTTGCTGGATCCGGGTCACGGCCCCAATGTAGCCCGTCTCGACTATTCCTCACGTGTGTGTCACACCGTTCTGTTCTCTCTGCGTTGTGTTGCGTTACAGATGAGGCTGAACACGGGACTGAATCTCTGACCCTTTATTGTTGCTGTAACAAACAGACAAATATGAGCTGTGTGTGTCGAGCTTCTACGTAGTTACGTCACCACTCACGTTGTGAGCACACACACACTCATGAACACACAGGCAGGAGATCACAACCGTCGCATATAAAAGCATTCATGAGAAATCGATATGAAAACAAAAGTGATAACGTTTTGGTGAAATTTTCACTATCAACTGCTACACATTTCTATATATATATTTAGCAGTGCCCTTTTTTCCCTGCTCCCCCTGCATCGACCTGAGGTGATGTCAACTAGCCTCCTCCCTCCCCACACAGTGACATAAAAAAAATGCAACGTGCAAACGAGTGATGGGAAACCGATCATGCAAATTTTATTTATAATTATAATTCTGAACTTTGCCCTTATTTTCCCGTGCATGATATGTTCTGTGTTTTGGTAGAGAACATGACAGACAGGTTGATGGAGAGTAAGGGTGTATCTGATACTATTTGCCTTGCCTTAGTATTTCTCTACCATAGATTTCATTTTGATTCTCAAAAATACGGAACAAGTAGCTTCCCGTATCGGTTCAATACCGAGCAGGTCTTTTAGTTTCAAGTTACAGGATGGTTGCCAACCCTAACACACACACACACACACACACACCTGTCAGCGTCGTGGTTGACACACCCATGCACAGTGATGACTCTGCCTGGGTAAAGTCCACCCTGGAGAATGATTTTTATATGGCAGCAACATTAAAATAGATTACTAGAAATATTCCTGAATTCTTTTTAAATTCTATACATACTGAATAAAGCACTTTTATAAACACTCATGTACTAAAATTACAGATTTAACCGATTCCATCCAGAGAGATTTCATTTAAATGTATTAGCACAGCTAGCAAGCCCAGAGTTAGCATGTACGTTATCCAAAAATGGACACTTAAATCACATTTAAACCATGATCTCCATAGTGATCTGAGAGTTAATTTGCATAGTTTGCTTCAGCAATTTTATAAGCATATTTTTTAGCATGCTAATGAGTTTCTTAGCAAACTGTGGAACCAGACCATAACAATACCATGGAAATGTGTTTTACTAGTTAGTAGCCATCGTTGATGGGAAAAGAGTTAGAAAATAGAAAAGAGTAGAAATAGTTAAAAGGTTAAAGCTAAAATAAGCTGAATAGCTTTAATGTAATCAGTGATGTTATTATTTTAGGTTGAAGCCCACGTACATCTCCCAGTTTTTAAAAAGTTTAAATAAATCGGATAAAGATGAAGTTTTGTCTTAAAACGACTCCAGCTGTGATATGAACTAATCCCGGGGAAAGTATTCAGTTTAGCTTTTCTAATTAATATCTATTGGTGCAGGTGTTTATTTACATTGAGCAAGTAGGGCATTAGTAGCTTATTTTAAAGCAGATTATTAAATCCGGCACATAACTGTTCATAACATCGCTTTTACTCAACATTTTGATTTCACTTATGGTGCAGGTTAAACTTCAGGCAGATATCTAAATACTGAAAAAGTTTAATAATAATCGGACACATAACTGCTCATAGATTCACTAGTACTCAAAATTTTGATTTCATTTATGCCACAGATTTAACTTCAGGTAAATACTGTTTTGCAGTTTTGCATGATACTGTGACAAATTCTGGCTGGACAGAAATACATAGAGACAGAAATTTTCCTGAGACCGGAAAATATAGTGCGCTTACCACGCAAGTCTCAAAATGCAGTTTATAAAAGGAAATTAATTTGCATCAGATCACAATGGCAGCCACATGCAAATCAACGAATGAAATACAAAATACAACTTGTCAGTAAACCAGGAATAAACAGATGCAACAGGGGGAAAGAAACAGATATTTAAAAAAAAAAAAACACCTTAAAAGACCTTTTGTAGTGGATTATGGGATTATGTGGTTCTTACATAAGCAAGTGAAGGACTGTACGGAGGAGGTGTCTGTGAAGAAAGATAACAGGATCTACTCAGACTGATATCAAGCATGTAAGGAAATGAACAGATGGATAAACCCAATGATAAGTCCTACTCACAGCGGATACACCAGGGAAAGTGTAAGACGCCTGTACCTGAAGTAGTAATAAGGCAGGAAACAAAGTGGATAATGAGTTCCATGATCATGGTTCACATTAAGGCCATGTTATTCAGATATTCACATACTTCAACCTCAATGTCTGTGATAATTCTATAAACATACCGTGTGTGCAAAGCTGGGTTGTGCTACCAACGAGGTCTGTAAATACACAATGCCATATTTACAATGAATTCTGAATAGAAATTGCAATTTCTATTATATAAATCACCATCACCTGAGACAGCGGTGCAAGATAAACTGAACAAATTGACTAATAGATTGGAATAGAATACATGTGGAAATACATGTATTGGCAAACAAAAGAATCAGACTCAACCTCAACTCCTGACAGAATACTCAGCAGAAGGTTATCCGGGAGAGTGGAACGTCGGATTCTGGAAAATTGATGGATAACTTGTTGCCAACTTGCAGAAGAGACACATCTGTCTATGGGAATTGTACACACATTCTCGAACACCACTTGCACAATACAAACTCGGATGGGAGTTATTGCCATATCCCCTGTACGGTCCTGACTTCACTCCAAGCAATTTCTGCATGTTTGGGCCATTAAAGGAGTTCTGGGAGGCCAGTGTTTCAGACTTACTACCAAACCCATTTTCTGCCTCAGTCTTTTCTCTTAAATGCAAATCCCTGTCCTGTTCCTATCCTCAGTCCAAGATTATGTCCCCAATCTTACCACCAAACACAATTTCTGTCTTTCTGTCCCAGGTTTATCCTTATGCCTACATTTTGCTTCAATCTCACCTCAAACCCAAACCTTGCCCCAGTTTCCCAACCAGACTCAAGTTTTGTCTTAGTCATAACGTCAAACCCAAATTCTGTCTCCATCTGACCTTCAACCCTAGCCCCTGCCTCAGTTTTACTGAGTTTTACTCTCACAAATTCTGTCCCTGTATGGTAATGTTGCAAACGTTTTGCTTCAAACTTTTCGAAGACAATATTTTTACAGGAGTAATAGCAGCACATTAATAATAGTATATTATGCTCCTATCTTGTAATCATACTAAAATCATATAATCATACTTGATTTTTAATGCTTTTATTACCACATATACACCATACAGTGAAATTTAAGTGTCAAAAAAGACTATATTCAAAGCAAAAATTTTAGTCCAAGGAAAAACATATGACATTGAAAGTATAGGATCAAAAATAAAAAACAGAGACACAATAAGTGTATTTATAAATTGATAAAAAAGAAGCAATGTTTTTTTTGTTTGTTGTTTAAATTCAATGCCAAAAGACAGATGTAGTGAAATCTTTCAGTGGTTTGTTTCAGTATGTAGGTTTTACTGTATTAGTACAATATGCTGTAGTTTAAGCTGTGCTAGTGTAGTGTGTTATTATACTGCGTTAAACAGTTTTTACTTTAAAGTATTACACATTACAATCTGCCCTTAAACTGTGACAGAATAGACACTGATGTCTCCATCAATCTCCAGGATGTCGATCTGCTGAAGCTGGGAGTGACGATGGTTATAGGTGAACATTTGTGCGCCGTTCACCGAGATCCTGTAGCACTGAGTGTCACATGTGATGTTCACCTGAAAAGAAAATTTTAATATATGTCTGAAATTTAACATGCAGTCCCATAATGTTTTGCTCAGTGTGACCGTCATAATATCTGAGCTTCAGCCTATAATAAATATGAATGGATTAATGATATTAAAGGACAGGCGGTTACATTAAAGCACAGTGAACTCTATAGGTGATATGTCGTGTTCCTAAAATGGATGTTTGAGCCAAATGGATATTTTTAAGTAGCATTTTAAATTCTAATTTAAATTGAATTGCAAAAATATGCATCTTAAAAAAAGATTGTGTTTTTGGGGGGGATTGTGACTTTTTAGGACAAAAAAATTATTTATAAGTGTATAAAATCTGTCATCTAAAAGCTCACTCACTCACTCACTAATGATTGTCTATACTGCTTTATCCTGGGAACGGGGTACACTCTGGATGGGGTGCCAATCCACTGCAGGGCACACACACATGCTCATTCACATACTACGAGCAGTTTTGGGAACGCCAATCAGAATAATCTGCATTTTTTTGTCCTGTGGGAGGAAGCCAGAGAACCCAGAGGAAACCCACCAAGCACAGGGAGAACATGCAACCTCCACACACAAACCCAGAGGCGGGAATCAAACCCAGGCCCTGGACGTCCAACGCAACAGTGCTAACCACTATACTACTTTTTTTTTTTTTAAAAAGCTACATAAATACATTTGCAAGTATCTTAAGCACTGTACAGTATAATGGTTAAAAACATATGGGTTCAAGGGAGGGTCCATACATTATAATTAGGTGCAAAAATTATATCATATTAAATCATCACACTGCCTTTCACAATATCAATATGTAAAAGTGACACAGGACAAAAATCTTTTTTTTTTTTTCTTTCTCGAGTGTAGGGTCACAGAACCTATCCCAGGAAACTTAGGGCACAAGATACACCTGGGGTACACCTGGATGGGTGCCAACCCATTGCAGAACAAAAGCACACACACTCACACACCCGATCCTATAATATGGGACACCGCATGTCTTTGGACTGTGGGTGGTGACGGTGCTAACCACTAAAAGATTTTATTTTAACTTCCTGCACTTCCATGGTAACTCTTTAAACAGCTAAACAGGATCACGCTGAACTCTTCAAAACTGCAGACAGGGTTTGGTTACCATAAACTGCTGGCCTCTATGAAAGGGCAGGCCACCGCTTTTCTCCTCATGACCCCATCTCTCCTTAATCATGCTGTTACGCACCACTGCGTTCTCGCTGAAACGAGGGTTGAAGTGGAACGCAATGCCAGAGATATACCGCAGGTTGATGCAGAACCTGAGAAGAATATAAGAATATACTACACTATAATACAGTATTGGTTTTGAATTCATTTTAAATTTTCTTCAGGATCAAGAACGTATCTCTCTATCTGTCTAAAAGAGAAATGATTGCTGTCTTTACATCAGTAACACAAACCTGTCAGCATTGTGGTTGGCACAGCCCTGTATGGTGATGCTTCTGCCTGGGAAAAGCCCACCCTGAATAATGGTTTTATATGGTATAACCTGGAAAGACATGCAAAATAAATTGGTTGAATGCTTTACCACAGTGTCCTAGTGTAGCTCATTTAACAAAACCCCAATTATCCCATTGTTGCAAAGGATTATCCGATATGCTGTTCTTACGTAATGAGGTGAAGCAGGGAATGGCGCCTGTGAAGAAAGATATCTGTTTAGAGAAACATTCAAACAGCAGAAATACTGTAACTTGAGATTACCAACCATACAGTATATACTGCCATTAGAATAAAGGTTCTTCAGTACTTGGACTATGGATTTATTTGATTATATTATATTTTAAAAAGTCCTCTAAAGGACCTAATAAAACTTACCTGACTACTTAACAGTTAGAACATGCAGAAAGAACCGACATTAACCAAACTAACATTAGAATATTGGGACCCTTGGCACTGGGAAAATTATGACAGGGTTTTTCTTCCCTCTCTTCCAATGCCTAAATACTTTGAGTAGAACGCAACCAGTGCAATTAAAAATCTACACAAATAATCAAGTGTATGGCTGAAATAGACATTAACAAATCTACTGTAACACAAATTGCTTACCGGACACCGGTATGGGTGATGTTTGGCCATGATGATACCGTGTGAGCCTGAACAAGGTGTTGCCTTTTTCCTTTCCAGACACCGGGTGATCCTGTAAGCTGTCCTTTGCTATTGATTTGCAGTTTATGTTTTGTTTTACTAGAAACAGCTCTTATCATATAATCTAACAGATCACTGAAGACAAGGTTAATAATTAGCAACAGGACCGCGGAACAAGAAATTTTATGACAGGGTTTTTCATCTTTTCCAACGCCTACTGTAAATAGTTGGAGTTTGATTGCAGAATTTCTTTGTAATCTTTTATACAGTCTAAAGGATTCTTTAGTTTTTCACTTTGTTCATGTTCAGGGTAATTTCATAAGTTGTTATGTCCATAAATCTCTCTCTCTGTCTCAACACACACACACACACACACACACACAAGGCCAACTCTAATAGCTGAGAAATTTGACAGGCTCCATGTTGGTCTATATTGTCACACCCTCTTATCAACAGATCTTTGTTTCAGTCTTTCTACATAACTTTTTATCAAACGGCTCATTACATATGAACTTTAAACCACACCCCCTCCCCAAGTATGATACCTGCTTGCAGTAATTCCAAATTATCCCTACATGTAAAAGTTTGCTTCTCCTTTCACTCCTGTGTGGAAGTACTGTAATTAAAGAATGCACAATGTAAAAGCAGTTTTACTATAAAATAGAATTCCACTTTTTTTTTACGTTGTGATTTCCTGTTTTCGTCTGCATTCACCGTAGAGATGTTTGAAAACCAGCGCTAGTGTTAGTGACATCAACAGTGGAGATGAAAGAACTCTGACCTTCAGCGTGTGTGTGATGTATAGGAACCAGTTTAGCGTCCTGAGAACAGCAAGTCTGGATCTTGTTTCAAGCCATGTCATGGGTCTAAGCACTTTCAGATTTTTTCTGCCATTATAAGTGTAGAGCACTGTACAAGTCTAAAAACGTTTTCCACTACAAGTAAAAGTAGGCTTGAGTACTACTTTACTCAACTAATACTAAGTATAGGCTTTAAAATATACTTTATGTACAAAAGTACAAGTACTCCACAAAGTTACTTTTTTGGATATTTTACTGAAGTTACTGAGAAACAGTATTTTAAACACAAGTGAAGTTCATGCAGTTGTAATATGAATGTGCAAATCAAGTATAGATTTATTTTCAGCAGAAACTAATGTTTTTTTTATGAAAAAATAAAAAGTAGAACTCATCGGCTGTGTTCAGATGCTTTAAAAGTCCGCAAAACCTTATAGGCATTACATAGATAGAAGAGATATCTACATACAGTAGATAACATTTAGACATGGCTGGACAGAGAGGAGTGAACACTGCATAAGTTTTTGGACAAAGGACATTACAGCTATAATGTTGAATAGCTTTCAGCATTTGTAGGTTTTATGGATAAAGAAGAAATCACTTTACAGTGATGCAAGTAGCCCCTATAGGTTAGAGGTAGCTCAGTGGTTAAGGGATTGAATTATGGTTCGGAAGATCCCAGGTTCACAACCACCAAATGGGGACCCTAGAGCAAGGTCCTTAATCCTTAACTGCATGGATATAAAAATGTAAGTTGCTTTGGATAAGGGTGGCTTATTTTAAGGAAAATGTGGCTTTATAAGGTGGTAAAAATTAATAATTGATTAACTATCATGGGGGGGGAGAAAAAAAAAAGAAAGAAAAAAAACCGATTTCAGGTTCCAATACCCAGTGCTGTATTGGTTGCCATAATGTCTTGAGATTATTTAATGATTAATTAAATAAACCCAGAGAAAAGTGCTTAATTTTTCTCACAAAGGAAGATGCAAATATGATGAGAGAGATCATTAAGTTACTGAAGCTAAAATAAGAGACCTATAGATGCCATACCAGGATTAATTAAATGAATGGCAACAATGTAAGTGTCTTTAATTACTTTGGTAATTAAACCAGTTGTTCCCATTAACACCCTGTATAATGCAAATAGTCTTGTCACGTTCGGGGTGCTACAGGCCATGGGCTCAAACAGGCAGGCATAATCGCAGAGGGGTGTTTTGTTATTTGCATTAAAGACTATGTTGAAAACAAGCACAATGACAAGACCAAACCCAAACGAACAAACAACAAACTTAAACTATAACAAGGCATAGTATGAAACACGTGATATGGTGAGACACCGGCGCTATGACGACAGTTACAAGATGTAGGCTCTAGTGTGAATCACAAGCTCGAAGACATTACATACAGCGCACAGGACGAATACAGGCTCTAATACCTGTTACACAGATAAGCCCTATGGCAAAACACAGGCTTATGGACATAACACATAGTACACAAACTAAGCATGGAGCTGAAACGGGGACAAAGACCAGACTAGAGACTCAGAGACGAGCGACACTGGACTAGAGACACAAAGAGACTGGACTAGAGACTAGACTAGGGCTAAAGACACGGGGGTACGAGAGACGGGACTAGAGACAGGACTAGGGCTAAAGACATGGCAATCAGCTAAACATGGTTATTAGCTACCCATGGCAATCAGCTAAACATTCATTTAGCTAAACATGTCTTTAGCCTAACATACACCTAGCTACACCTACCAGATAGCTAAACATCCAAGGGACACAGAAACTCAGGACACTGCAGCTCTGAGGCTAGGGACACAGAGAGGCTAACTACTTACCTAAATTCTAACACAAAACAGAACATGACACGACACCGAATCAGCTCCACACACACTGAAACACAACCAACATATGGCATTGACCACACTAGAGCCTTATCAGACAAAAGAATGAACAGAACTTAAATTCAAACATGGATGAAAATACAAAGTAAACAAAAAACAAAACGCCCAGCTACATGACAGTGATTACAAACCAACAATGCTCGACCCAGTTTCCCAGACTAATCAGCTATTTATAGAAGATTTAATGATCTGCCTCGGATCAGGTGAGCTCCCGCATCACCTGACCGAGGTGCCTTCTGGGAAACGGAGTCTGCAAACAAAAAACTACAAGCAAAACAGTGACCTCTAGTGGGGATCCCTTACAAGTCTAAGCAATTAAGCATGAGCATACTACAAGCATACAGAATACAACCTAAAACATTATAAGCTTGCTTAAAAAAATGTGACATTGTTATTGGAATGAAACAAACCAAACACGTAAGAGATCATAACTATTTTGAGCAGTATATTAGGTAATTAATGAGAACACTTCTAATCTTACCTTAACAAGTGCACCAGTTCAGTGGGTGTGGAAAGATCAGTGGTGTGGCCACAGAGCTTAAGCTTTCGGGAAGAATCCTTAGTCCAGAGACCATGTGGGTGGGACCCGCTGCCCAAGTAACCGTCAATCACTTTGGTGCATTAATCAAGGACCAACTCCCAGTTCAGAAAAATTAACCCAAAACTTGCATTTCCTCAAATGCAAATTTCCTTCCACAGAGACCCATACAGTATTAAAATGCCCAACTTTACAAGAGACATAAATGTTTACAGCCTGATACAAACTAGTACTAATACATTATACATTATAACTGTGAAAAGGGGGTGAATTTTTAAGTAACTCATCAGTTAAAATTATATTAAGTCATAATTAGGGTCATGGCCAATCTGAGTGACAGCTTCATCGTAGGTGTCAAACTGTTAGCTGTTGGTTTTGCCTCACTTTAGCTAGCCAGCTAACTGGAATCGTTGTCGTTTAACTTACCCGGTTTGCAAGCGTTCCGCAAGACAAGCAAAAATTTTTTTATAAATTTTGACTTGATAAACAAGCAAGTCTTGATACAGTATGCATACACAGTGTGTGCATGCATAAACACACATTAACAGGAAACACTGTTCTGTCTGGATTTATTTTTACTTTTTCAATGGTAAAGTGCAGGTTAATTTGTTTTATTTTTACTTTATATTTTGTGTTAATTTTTTTATAGGAATATTTTTGGGTTGTGGAACGTATAATCTGAGTTTCCATTATTTCTTAAGGGGTAATTCGCTTTCATATACAGTACAAGTGTTTGATATACAAGCCCGCTTGCGGAACTAATTATGCTCACAATCCAAGGTTCCACCGTACTATGTTACTTGCTACCGCTGTCCTTATAGCAGTTTCATAGTACATAAAAAACTGACATTAGATGTTAGAAAAGTACTATATCAACTCACAAATTAAAATTATAATCATATAATTAAAAAAATTCTCAATTAGTACAGGATAATAGCCACATGCAGTACAAAAATATGTATTTGCACTTTGCACATGACAGAACTTGTATTGAACCGTCTTGGAACCTTGACTGAGATTTAGCCGTTTTTCCCATCTTCTCCAAGGTGTCTCAAATGTGGCTCATTACCTCTAAATCTCAGAGATAGTTCATATTTGTCTTGTGTTCGACTCACATACTGTACAGTAGTTTCCCCTTTATGTGTGTTTCCCACACATAAGGTATACAGTACACTGAAAAAAAGGAACTTGGCTACCTGTTACATGTACTAAAATGTAATGTGTTTTGTACATAATAATTTCATGTTTCCAAGATGAACATGAATAAATTATGTTGTATTTGCATGAAATTCAAC
>JAQMYL010000009.1:4663437-4677906 GCA_030014365.1 Clarias pachynema
CCCCCCCCCCCCCCCCCCCCCCCCCCCCCCCCCCCCCCCCCCCCCCCCCCCCCCCCCCCCCCCCCGCCGGGGCGGCTGCCATGGCAACCGGGTGTCATCAGAGCGTCGCAGCGAGTGACATCAGCACTCGCGAGTTCATAGTGAGGCTAACACATGGCTGCGTCAGGCCTCGCTTCCTCATGGCTATTCTCTCCCCCAGGGCCTCTGTCTATCTGGGTTGAGATTTGCAGGATGCCTTTTTTTTTTTGTTTCTCCCTCCCAACCCTGGCGACGTGTCAGGATCTTTTTGAATAACAAAACGCGACATGGGAGGGAGCGTTCTGTGAGGCAGCTCCCCTCCGATTCCTTCGCAAACAAGACAGCGTCGGCCAGCACAAGAGGAATTTTCCAGAGAGCGCAGAGTGCTGACCAGAGCAGGAGGAAGAGAGAGAGAGAGAGAGATCTGGTATCTGGTTCAATCCCTTCAGAAGCACCTATGGTCGTTTGCAAAAATTTTGGCACCGCTATACAAACCAGACTTTGCTGTTAAGAGACCATAGAATTAAAATGCAAGGTTGGTGGATCATCCAACAACTGGATGGGTGCCAATATATTTGCACACAGGTTATGTAATTTTTATTTTATTTTTTTGCTATATGTGATTACTATAAACTGTAAGTAATTGTGCGTCCGAATTCTAGAATGTACAGAAGTTGTTAATATTCTAAGTCAGAACATGGGTGCACAAACTTTTGCATATGTCTTTTAATCTCTGTTTCTATCTCTCTCTCTCTCTCTCCGCCTCTCTCTGTCTGTCTCTCCATGTCTCTATTTCAGCATGCTTTACTGGCTGCACAGATAATTGTACATGCATTGCCAAACCTTGTGTTATGTGAATATAAAAGAATAATAAAACAGCAAATTGAACAATCTGTAAATTATAAAATAAAAACATCATGCGAGAGGGGTGGTGGAGGGAAAGAAACACTCCCTCGCTTCGCTTTTAACGAGGACAGGTTGTGCAGACGTCTCAGCCGAGCTGCAGCAGCTGATGACGCAGGCAGGACGAGGGGTGGAGGGGTTAAAGGGGGAGAGTTAAGGAACAGGAGGAGGAGGAGGAGGAACAGGAGGATGAAGCCTGGCCTGCTGAGACGGGTCCTTTCAGAGGGAGACCAGGCAGGCACATCGCTGACGCACGCACAAGCTCTGTTACCAGGAGGCTGGCAGCCATAAAGCCAGTCATCCTTTTCACACCTCCACCCACCTGCCAGCCAGCCTCCTCTAATCCCAGCCTTAATGAGCGCAGCGTGGATTCGGACGCCAGCACCCAGGGGCTTCTAGCCAGGCTCGGTCCGTCACGCCATCACGGAGAAGAAGAAGAAAAAAATCCAACCTCACCACACTGTATCTAGAACCTTCTTCAAACATACGCACAGCTGGATGCGAGAGCTTTTTTTTTTTTCCAGACAAGTTTACAAACTCTTCCCTGAGGTTTCGCCAAAAAAAAAAAAAAAATTGCATGAAAAGACACGAGCCACCAGAGTGTGTGGTAGCTTAGGTATAGGAATGACAAGCTAGTGCTCTGCTCCGAGAGTGTTTAGCTGCAGTTCGAAAAGCTGCCATAGATTCACGTGTCATGGTTAGCTTCCATCCTTCCAGATTGGTGGATGTTGTTGGATAAGGGACATTCTGCGAGTAGGTGGGAATTGGCTAGGACTAGACCGCTGATACCACAGTCATGATGTTGCGTTATTCTTTATCTATCACACCTTCTTTTTTATCAACACAATAATCGTGCATCTTTATTAATATATTGGTTTTCTAGTGTATTTGAACATAATGTACGAGTATGATCCATGTATCATGCTTACAAACACTCTTTTTTTGGCAAATTCCAATACAAGAAGGTTTAAACCCAGACCAAGAATGACAATGAATCCATCACATGTACATAATATTATACATATTATATATTATACATTTGACTTGCAAGTTATGTTTACAAGTCAAATAACCAGGTTGAAGTCAGAAAAAAGTAACGTCTTCTTTTCTCATAAATCAGGCAATGCTATGAAAGGGGAGTTCATATTTCAGCAGCATTAGCTATGTTTACGATTGAAATCATTCCAGTTAAAGGATGTATATTTAATGCACGAAGCATTTAATCAGATTGTAACTGACGTGCACAAAGTGGTTCTACGCACTGGGAAGTGTTTAAGCTGCTGGAAATATCATAAAAGACGAAATATTTTTCTCTACCTTTGAAACTAGGTTAGGCTTCCTATCTTTTCCGATAAATCTCACCTTCTGCACTGTGATTGGTTAAAAGAAGTCAGTTTAATCTATTATTAGTTGGACGTTTTACTATGCGTGAAATGGTGAGATAATCAGTGCCCCCTCCTCAACCAGACAGCCAGTGGATGAAAGTCTAAAGTAAAGACAGGAGGGAGAGAGAGTTGTTTGTTCTAACAGAGTTTACAGATTGTAAATGGAAGTAAAATTTTTCTTACTGCTTCTCGTCAGGTCATTACTCCCACATGGGGTAAACATGAGAGCGAGAAATCATCAGATTGAGTGCTTCCACGGCTAATTTTTACCTGCTGAACGGATTTGTAAAGGTGAAAATTCATTTGGATTACACTGGATCAGGTCAGACTGTTCTGATTGCTGGTGTTTACTTATTGCATGGTTATTCCTATTGGGCCGTTATTTTCGATTATTAGTGGAATATAGAGAATATATTGTGTAAAAGCACCTATTGCATCTTTATATGGCACTTGATCATAAAACAAAAACAATTGTTTTTAATATTGTACTTTTATAATCTTAAATGTTTTAAGAAATGAAAAATGCACACCTTAGACATATATTCAGGCAATGTATAGAGACCAGACTGTGTAAAAGTGAAAATGCATCGTATAGAGACAGCACTGTTTTGCATCAAATATAAATTCTGAAGGGAAAAAAAAAAACACTCATCAGGCATTTTCCCAGAGTGTCAAAAAGAGAGTCAAGTGCCTTTTACAGCTCGTTCACTCTCACGCTACACTCACAATCCGTGCAATAAGCACCTGCGAAGGAGAAGTTAACGTCCTTGGGTTGTGAGCCTACGCTGGCTCAACGGTGAACAAAAGGACTGAGCACTTAAACCAAGGGTCTCTTAGAAAAAGAAAAAAAAAGGACATAAAGGATAAGGTAAACCAAGCACCTTGGATTTAAAGCTTTCACTTTGGTACGCTAATGAAAGAGCAACACAAAGGTACAGCATGACAAGGTCAATAGCATGTCAACATCTCAGTTACGAAACTGTGAATACAGAAACATTCAGGAACGAGTTTATGAGTAAATAATAAGGCTTTCGTTTAACTACTCCGTGCAGCTTAATCTCCTCACCCGGACCTGCAGGTGACCCGAACAGAAAATAACTCCTCCTCCTCCTCCTCATCATCATCATCATCATCCTCCTTTCATGCTGATGCTTCATCTTTGGACTCTGCCTGCAGTGTTTTTCCCTGAAGTTCAAACATTTGAATGATGCCAAACACAATGACAGGAGTACTGAACCTTTAAGTCAACATGTCAGAGAGATACAAATCCTCCCCACAGGTCATGGTGGGCTGCGGTCAAACGAGCTCGTGGCTCCAAAGAAAGCAAAACAACACCCAGTTCTATGTCCTCTTGTTTTCTCTCAGCCTATCTCTGCTAACATTGACATTGGGGTTTGGCCAGTGCAGGACGTGAAGAAGACGGATTAATGTTGTTCTTTTTCGTTTTACAATAGAGGCCCAGCGGCGTCGAAGACACGTTGTCCAGACAAACCGCACAAACAAGAACATCAGTTTCCCAGCTAGGCATTGATGGAGCTTTTTAAAGATTAAAAAAAAGCTAAATGTAAATAGTCAATAATGTTTTATGTTCAGCGAGCAACACTTATGTTGTATATAGAGAATGACTTGCCAGTGCTTTTCACTGAGTTGCCAAATTATCCTTACACATTCTAGTTTCACTGGCTATTGTGCATCTCTTAGCAGCATCTCATTTTATTCTCCCTGTTTAGCATCTGATACACTCCTACTGAGCCCACGATAGCCTTTAATATCCCTACAAACGCCCACCGAAAGATCTGCCCCCCCCGACATGTTCTCTTCACATTACAACAGAAGCCATGGAGATCCAAATTACCCAAACCATTTTATTTTTTTTAAGGGTATCCTTTTTGGTCGGTTGTTTTACGGCATGGTCAGTCTGGGTTTCAGGGTGTTGAGTGCGTTGCTTAAACACACACACACACACACACTGCAGGTAGTTAGGGGATCACACAGCCAGCACAGAGAACAATATGTTGGTGCATGTGTGACGTTAGGTTTCCTAGCAACCCCAACTCAGAGGCCTTCGTGGCTTTTTTTTTTCCAGAGTGGGATTTTCCCACAGACAGAAAACGTCTTCTGAAGATCAGCTTAAGAGACAGGATACACCACCTGTATACAACACACACATGATCATCATGCCTTACTTTCGCCATTTGATTGATTTAGTATTTATTTGTAGTTGTATTGTAATTGTAAGTTCTGAGATTCACCATGCGCCATTCATCATCTTTTTTTATCTCTGTAAACACAATCCACTACATAACCCTTTCCGTTAAATCACGGTTGGATTTGGACGGGGGTGGGAATGTACACTTGCTAATCAGGAACAAAAAGGCAGAGCTGAAGAGCTGCGTCACTGGATCCGTGTGTTATGGCAACATCGTGCTGCCCCTGCAGAAGGAGGTAAACACACGCGCGCGATGCTACCATGGCAACGTGTCCGTGACGTCCACACACATGATGGACGGCTAAAGGGCACAGCCACTCCCGGCTCTTCAGAGCTTCAGGGGGCTAAAAACAGCCTTTGTATCAAATATGAGCATTTCACTGGTGCTGTATTTTTAATGCAGAAACGATCAGACCGTTTGATTAGACACAAGCTGGTAATGAGTTTAATGAGAAACTCGAGTGGTTCTTTCACGAGGTGGTTGTGTAGGAAAGCAATAATAAGGAGCCTGGCTAATCAAAAAGTTAACATAAGGTCAGCAGTACACTGTACTGTATATAACTTCGTTCACAAGGTTGAGTGAAATGTACTGGAGAAAATAAACATTCCAACAGCGGTACCTCGGCATATGAATTTAATCCATTCCGGAGGCGAGTTCTTTAGGTGAAATTTCATATTGTGAAACGCATTTTCCTATAGGAAATAAGGTAAATGCAGGTAATCCGTCCCAGCCACCCAAAAATATTACCACTATTACCAATTTCCAACAATATAATCATTTTTTTGCATGTAAAAACAATCAAAACACTTATAAAAAGACATATAAAAGACTAAAATATTAAATAAATAGACATTAAACCTGACTTAACCTTAATTTATGGATCTCTTGGTAAAAGACCCTCTTTTTTCTTCTTGCTACCGAGCTTGCTAACATTCCTGGGACCCATGGTGCTATGTCTTCATTAAATCTTTCAAAAAAGGTATTAAAAAAAAAAAAAAGTAAACTCCCTTCGCTTCCCACTAACACAAAGACGTCTTGAACGGCTCCCGGATGTATGTGCAACTTTGCCGACGTTCAGTTCGGCAAACCTAGCTAATAACCATAGTCGCGTTTTATCCAAGCTTAAAAGCTCGCAAGAATTTTTGCTAGCAAACAACTTACACTGAAGGTATTTTTCATTTTTATTTTAAATGAGACATTTCTTAAAAGAAATAAGATCTCAATACAATAACAATGCAATCTCTTAGTCAGTATTTTTGATTAGCATGATTAGTAGCAATTTCAGCCAGCAGTTAAGGCTTATCTCAAATTATGCACTGTGACCTAAAAACAAAACTTAAAAGTATCCATGCACATATAAACTACTTTTAGGCTGAGAAAAAAACAAAACATAAAAATATAAACCTTTTTTAACAAAACACACACATTGTTAGCATACCTGACCTTAACTAGCAAAGCTTAACTGACAAGAATATGCTTATTTTATATAAATTTTTTTACACAATTTATTAGTAAATACAGGTTTGAGACAAACAATTAATTTTGTCATTTGACATTTATAAGTTGCAGAAAAACAAACAGGAATGTAAGAGCTAGTGTGCTACAGTAGCAAAATGATGCTAGTTTTGATCACTGAAAGAAAATGCATTTTCTCCTGTACAGTGATTCAAGTTGTGTGAAAAGGCAAACGTTCAACAAGTTAAAAGTAAAACTGAGACAGAAAGAGGGACATACAGTATGACAGATGAAGGTGTGAGGCTTCGGGAGGAATGTTTACTCTCTTTGAGTTAGCGTACTAGCATGGATGTGATAGTGCTGATGGCTAGTTTATCAGAAGGAAAATATTTATGACTAAAATCCTGCTGTGGGAGGAGAAATGATTAGCGCCGCACAGCTAATAAATCAGCGAAAATCACAATTTGCCTGCCTGCCCCCTCGTTCGCTGCTGGAGAGCCACTTAAAGTAATGAAGCTACACTGAGTTGAGGTGCGAGAGAAGCACTTTGAATAACAAATGAGATGCTTCGAAACACCTCAAGGAGAGAATGTGAAACTAACCTTGTGTCATGGAACATGTGTAATAAAAAGTCATGAGGCACAGTTGAGCATGATACTGTAAGAATGAGCTTAGCTATATGTTGTTTTTTTAATTGAGAATTAAAAAAAACAACTTCTTCATTACCTTTTAGCTTTTTAAGCAATCAAAATCGTCCAGCCACAAAAACTGTACTAAAAAAAGCTACAGAGAGATTTCAAGAATACAGTGGTCACCATTGGCCTCCACGGTCACTAGTTGGACTACAGAGGTTCCTGGATGAGTGAATGGATGATAACCTTTAGCTCACATGGCATATCATGACTTCTTACTATAAACAGCAACATACAGTATTAGAAGGAACATGTTAACAACACTTATTTCAAACCTATATAAATTGATCAAAATTGTGATGTTTTCTATATCACTAACATCACAATTATGATAAGTTTAAATAATAAGCTTACTATGTTTGAAATAAGTGCTGGAACTGAACCCCTAAATTGGTTAGATGGTTCTCATATACTGTAAATACTGAATGTATAGAATTTACGCTACTAAATTTAGTAATGGTTATTTTAGAGCATGACCCCTATCGCATTGGGAAGAACATGGTCTGAAGCAACGGTTGACTTTTCTGCCGTTGTCATTGTCATCACAGTAGGGAGCTTGTGAGCGTCGCTGAAGGGGCTTTCACTAATCAGGGGTCTCCTAATGTCACACTGCGAGACTTTATGCTCTAATAACTCCCTACACAAAGCCGCAAATGACTTGACATATGGATGATCCCTTTCCCTATTGCTCTGTAGCAGATCTGAGGTTTGAACTCCTTCACAAAATGCAACCTTCTATAAACACAGGTTGAAGACAGATGACAGATCTGATCTTATAACCCAAATTTGGCACAGATGCAATGGAGCAACTGAAAAAATAAGCTCACTTTGATAACATGGCCCTCTCCCAATTTATCCATCCGCAGCAGCGCAGGTCCAATATAGCATGGCAGGGTAAAAAATAGATCTCCTAACAGAAGGAAAAAAAAGGGGGAGGGCTGTGTGTTTGGGGAGGGGATGTTGTTACTGCAATCACCTGCTCCTCAAGTACCCCCTCCTTCCTTTCCCTGAAAAACACACACAGCCTGCTGGGAGACCCATCCCTTTAAAACATCTGGTTGGTTTCTTCTCCTCTCAATCCCTCCCCATTTCCTCCTCCTCTTGTCCAGCCTCTTCGTACATCACACGTCATTTTCTTATTTAACAATCAACCCCTGAAAACACCAGGCGGGGGGACGAAAGATGATCCAAATATAGAAGCAGCCATAATAGCACGGCGCTCTATCACACTCTTTTCCAAAGCAGGGCCCATAAGGGTGAAATCGGCAAATGCTGCTAGGTTTCTGTTCTCCCTGTTTCTTAAAAAAGCCTAATTGTGTCTCTTTGTTTATCTGCGTTGGTGTTCACAGACGCATCGAGACACAAAGCAACGTCCTCCCTACAGGAACCAGCTTACACGACTCCTCCATGGACTCCCACACTCAAAATGCTTTATTGTAACAGCAAAACAATCATACGTAGATGAAAGGTAATAATACTGTTATTATATTAGTAAAGTATTGATGCATCATTATTTTATTTTTTATTTTTATATAAAAAAACCAGGGACAACAGTATATAAAATTATTCTGATAAACTGTTTAAATAATTTTGTAAAACATTCATGTTATGTTCTCAACCGATTGTAACTCTTCTATTGCCACTGCATTATATTAAGGTACTTAATGTCCTATATTGAGCTAAAATTCATGATACTGTAAAGGATATGTCAGTTTCAAAAATTTAAGAAGAATGAAGAAGAATGATTGAAGTAAGTTATTTTTTTTTTAATCTTGGGCAAACACTTGAACCTGAGGACTGTTTGCCTGTATTTTTAAGTTATGATTTGAGTTATTATGTATAGTGGTGATATTATGTGAGTTATTGTTGTTGGCTGTTTAATTGAGTTAGAATTTGAGCTATCATTTGGGCTTGTATATTTTACTTTTTATTTTTGTTATAATTTGAGTTCTAATTTACAAACTGTATATTTGAGCTACAATTTGAGTTATATTTTTGGGCCTGTATATTTGAATTATTATTTAAGTTGCACTTTAAAGCCTAATTGATTTATTATCTGAATTAAAATCTGACGTCTGCATATTTGAGTTATCATTTAAGTTCCTATTTGAGTAATATTAAGAGTAATTTAACATTATCTATTAACAGTTAATCATATGCCACAATTTTGGAATTCTGGCATAAACCAAGTAATTATTTTTTTACACAGCTCATGCTGAAGTGCTCAATGGTCTGAGCACAGATTTGAGTAGGATGCATCATGGGAAATGCACACAATGGAGTAACTGGCAGGCTTTGTATGAACATGTTTAGTTCCAACAAGAAAAATCTGATGTTTTTCGACTTCCCAAAATATGCTTGAGGAGCAAACGAAACCCAAGAGGTGGAACCCCATGGAGATGTTCATGCTAGACCAATACAGTTGGAACACCGATAAAAAAAAAAATTTAGGCTGAGGTGCCAGGGAGCAGGATGCAGTGGGGGAGGCAGCATGTAAAATCAAAAGCATCGCCTCATAGTATTTTAGTTCTGGAGCACCATCGTCGGCTCACAAGTACAGCTCGGTGTGAAAAAAAAAATTGGCCTGAAGTGGAATAACAAAAGGCTTTTAGGTGAGAATCTAATGTGAGTTCAAGTCTCTTTTGATTGCGCTGAAGTGCAGGTGGCGATGAGAGACAGGTGGGAGGAGGGCATCTGGAGTGTGACAACCACTTCAGCTGTGCTTATTCAACGCAGGAATTAACAGACCATTTAGAGCCTGTTACACTCGCTGAGAGTCGACGAGCTCTACTCAGTCCTCCCTGAACAGCCTTCATGTGTCCACTCTCTCTGTCCTAATGGGAGTCGAAACTGCTCCACTTGTCGTGTTTGACTGCTGATATATAATACACTGCCTGACCAAAAAAGCCACACACATCAATTATTTTGTTGTATACAGTGTGCGTTCGTCATGGCAATGTTTTGACAATCTTATACAACCACAATATTTATTTCTGTCGTTAAGTTTTGGCCGAGAACACGGGAAAGTCGAAACGCTCCATACAGTTTTCGCCAGCACATCCCAAAGATTTCTCAGTGGGTTTTTCATCGGTGGCCAATTCTATGTATGTTGAACCGAATTGCATTTTGTAAGATTAGAAATAAAATGTCATAAAATTCATACCTTTAATTAAAAAAAAAAAAAGAAACTCAATACTATCACAAGTCTAATATATAGTACTCATGAGGCCTGGTACCTCTTTCTGTTTCCATTGGTCCTGGCAAGACAGAAAAAGAAATATCACACTTCATATGCTAATGAGCTCTGTACCTGTAAATGAAGCGATAGCTACCCTGCAGTCACGCTGGACTACGACCAGCCTGCAGGGGAAAAGGGCCTGATCAGCAAAAAGCCTTAAAGAGGAAGCTGATGGGGCAATTCCTCAATAGTCATGACCCTGACACTTCAGGAAGTTGTGAAAGGGCCCAAAAGAAGGCCTTGGATTACAGATGGAGGGGAGCATGGCCAAACTTCCTGCCCTGACAGGAAGCCGAACTGAACGCTGCCGTTTATTTAGTGATACTTAAATAGATGCAGTAGGCAAGTGCTGATATTAGAGGGTTATAACACAAGATTATGTTCAGTAGTTTAGAACATTGCTCCATGCTTACATACTGAACATTATAGTTATACTGTATAGCTTATAGTAATAATTCTGGCTTATTTATAATAAGACAGTACTATAATTATATGCAGATAGGGCTTTGTCGCTTCCTATATTTGTCAATATTTTTTAGGCACTAACAGAAATACTTGCAACATCGATATTATGACATCACATCACTTAGAACTAGATTTGTGTCAACATAGCGGAAAAGTTTCAAACACAATAATCGAACATTGTGTAATATTTGTTCGACAGATAACTCATAATAAGATTTGGCGTACCGAGACAGTATTGCAAAAATAAATAAAATAAATAAAAAAGCAGAAGAACTGTTGCAAGTGTTCTTATAGCTATGTCTCAAATTCGGTCATTCTTTATGAAGGAGGCCCGACTTCTGAAAAAAAAATACGAGTTAAGGCCATACTAGAATTTTCAATCCGTTACCCAGTGAAAGAAAACAACATGCACCAGGGGTCCGAGCTATAACTGTTTTGTCATCTCATATAAAGTGTTTTAGTGTTGACCAAAAGGCAAGGCCTCATACCTCTCCTTCACACACGAAAGTCTGACAAGAATGAATAAATAAATGGTAGCTCAAGAGCCAAAAGTTAGAGTCACTAGTCCCCAAAAGGTTGCAAGCTCAAATCAAAATGACCACAGCTCAGGAAACATCTATGGATAAATCAATGAAATTAATAATAATTAACACGAGTCACAAAGGGTTTAAGATGAAAAACTAATTTCCACATCATCAAGAAGAATTTAAAATACTTTCCCGTCACTCGTTTAAAGTGGTATTAATGTTTTATAGGATCACGTTATGATGAATAGGACGTTGTGTGTTACCGGATCACCAACGAATCCACTCACAAATGAACTGTACAATTAAATACTGTACTCTGTAAAAGTCTTGAAACTCATTTCTTCATATTGTTCGTGCAGAGAGACAGACTTTCTTGTATTTTTTTATGTAGTCTTAAAGGAACAGTTCCCCAGGCTTCCTGAAGGACTCTCAGGTTTTTCTCAGGACTCTCGTTTTTCAGTCCAGTCCCTGTACCTGAGCAGTTTCAGAGGTATGTTTTTTGTTTGTTAAACCACACAGTGACCTATGAATCATTAAAGCATAAAAAAAAATATCTAACTTACGGAATGAACCAGTGACAAACAGGTGCAGATGATGACAGATGTTCCAGATGTATACTGGTGATGCTGAATGCTGAGTGGTTGGAGAAGACAAGAGGGGAAATGAGGTTGCTGCTGTGGTTGTTACACAAACATCCAATTTTTTTTATTGTATTCTTTGGCATGTTGCAGTCTGTCTCTGTAAATCATTTGATCTCATTTATTTAGATTTAGTCAACATATTTTAATGTGCAAACGCCTTAATTTTTGTTTGTGGTTTAACAAACATAAACACATTCCTCTAAAACTGGTCAGGTGCCGAGACTGGACAGTAACTCAGAGACAAAAATCTGCCAAGTTTGCACAGTACTGTATATTGATTTGTAAACATTTAAAAGTTTGGTATTTTTTCGCAAGTTTTGGTATATTTTCTGGCTATGATGATGGGCTGAGTCTCAAACATACTTAAGTCATACTAGATTTTGAAACGTACATGTGAAAAAACACCTGAACCAAATCAGGCACTCATTAAATCATGCTTATTAAAAAAACGCTAGTTTAAAAGATTTGAATTCCTTAACGCACCTATGATAATCATGTGCATGAGCATCACTAACAGGACCGTACTCTCCGTAAGCTAATTGTGTAGACGATATGCAATGTGTTGTGGTGCTCGTAACAAGCACTAATACTTAAATAGAAACCGTATTAAAGAGAAATCAAATGAAAACAAGGCTGCAATATACAGTAAATAGGCCACGCACACAAACACACACAAAAAAGTGTGTATTTCCCAATCTTCATTTGCATTTCCTAAATAAAAACTGATGCATCTTCATACACAAACCACCGTGACACTTTACAGCATCTCATATACGTGTCCCTCTTGAAACGCTATAATTAGCCTATTTGTTTCTCACAAATCAGGAAGACAGATTTGAGCCTTTAAAGCTTTTTAAGCTTGCATCTTGGCTCAGAGGTGGCATATAAAAAAAAAACATACTGCAGACGTTCCTAAAAAAAAAAAAGAAAAAAAAAAAACACTTGCAGTTTCATAGTGCTTATGCTTGTGCCAACGAGCAAAAACACAACTGTTGCAGGGCTGCACTGTGATGTGCACAGTCTGGTGCTAATACAGTGGATTAAAAATATATACATATAGAAAGATGAAAGACGTGAACTAATAAATAGTGTATGCTTATTCAGGGTGTGTGTGCATGTATCCCGTATGACAAGTATGGATCACTTTAGTATAAAGCAAATTATACGCATTTGATGCTGTAACCGTCCTGCTTGTGATGTTGCACAAAACTTGGCAAAAAGAGCATGCTGAGAAATGGCTTTTTTTTCTTTCGGCATAAAATTCTCACCTAATAATTAGTGCATATTTATACAGTGTGAGTGTGTGTGTGTGTGTGTGTGCATGTATCCCATAATGCACATAATGACAATAATGTACTGGGGATGATGTTCTCCTTGGTCTTATTCTGCCCCTGGATCACTTTAATACAGAGCAAATGTATTTGATGCTGTAACCATCCGGCTTGTGATGTTGCACAAAACTTGGCAACAAAAAAAGCATGCAGAGAAATGACCTTTCTTTCTTTCAGCATGAAATTCTCATCTAATAATTAGTGCATGGTTATACAGCATACAGTATGTGAGTGAGTGAGTGAGTGTGTGTGTGTTTGTGTGTGTGTGTGTGTGTGTGTGTGTGTGTGTGTGTGTGTGTATTCCAAAATGCACATAATGACATGTATTGTGGATGGTCTTATTCTGCCCCTGAATCACATTAGTACAAAGCAAATGTATTTGATGCTGTAACCATCCTGCTTGTGATGCTGCACAAAACTTGGCAACAACAGCATGCAGAAAAATAAATGGCTTTTCTTTCTTTCTTTCTTTCTTTCTTTTCCTTTTTTTTTTTTTTTTTTTAAAGATGTCAGTACAGGATCAGTGTTGTGCTCTGAGCTCTGGGTTTTATCAACAAGAACAACAACAAAAAAATGGTGTTGGCGCATGCATCCCTAGAATCTGTGGAAGGAAGAACCTGACTTAACCTTGTGCATCACTTGCTATTTCTGTACCCCAGTGCACGTGTGTGTAGTGCATATGCATCTTTCATGTCTATACCGGTCCGTCTTGTACGCGCGCCAGCATCCACATCCTCATCCTCAGCCACATCCTCATCCACCAGCGCAGTGAAAAAGAAAAGGGATGCGAACGCAACAGAGAGTCTCATGCAGAGGGGGAAAAACGGAGGATGAAGGCTTTTTATACTATATGTACTCATATGTGTAAACCCCACTTGCGCGTTCATGCGTGCGATATTTCTGCGTTACCTCCAGCGTGCGGATCTCATGCTGCGTGAGGTCGTTGCTGGCGGCGCACTTGGTGCGGAGGCCCTGCAGGCTGGACAGCGAGATGTCGATCATGTTCTGGAGGAGCTCGCACTGGCGCAGCGCCGCCTCGCCGCCTCCATTGCTCGGCATCGGGCACGGCGAGGTTCGCACCGCGGACACACCACCACTACCACCAGCAGCAGCAGCAGCACGCGAACGCGCGAATGCGCCACCGGAGGCGCGCCGCACGCACTTCAGCTCGAGAGCGCACACGCACACACAGGGAGAGAGAGAGAAAGAGAGCGCGCGCGAGAGAGAGGGCGGCGTCGCGCTGGCTGATTATTCTCCGCTTTATTATGAGGTCCAGTCCCAGCGGTTGTGGTTCCGCTCGATGCGCGTGCACTGTCCTCCGCGGACTGTCCTCCTGTCCCTCTCTCTCTCTCTCCCCGGCAGCCTCTCCCGTTAGGCTGCTCGGCGCTCTCACCACCACCCCCCCCTCCCCTCCCCTCCACCACCACCACCCGTCAGTCAGCTGTGAGAAACGTCGCACGTGCACGGTGCATTCTGGGAAATGGAGTTCCAAGAAGTAATACAAGAAGCGCAACATACACATGTATTTATACATACACTACCGTTCAAAAGTTTTAGAACACTTTCTAACTCCATGATGGTTCCTGATTTTTATTTCTTTCTAC
>JAQMYL010000009.1:4682690-4702870 GCA_030014365.1 Clarias pachynema
TACTGTGCAATGTTTTTTACCCCCCCCCCCCCCCCTTATTCCTGCCTGTATATTTTGCTTCCAAACAGCCAGACTTTCTTGTACGTTTTATGTAATCTTCTCCAGACTTCCTGAAGGACTCATTTTCAGTCCAGTCCCTGTACTTGAGCAGATTCAAATGAATGTTCTTTTGTTTGTTAAGCCACACAGTGTCCTGTGAATAATATGAGCATTTAAAAATAACATAACTTAAGGCATGGACAAGTGAGGACCGCTGAGTGATTGGAACAGACGAAAGGGGAAATGAGGTTGCTGCTGAGGTTGTTACATAAACAACCTATTTTTAAACCTTATCTTTAGGCACTTTGTAGGCTGTCACAATAAAACATTTGTCCCAATTTATTTCATACTGTATAAGCTGCACAATTTAATTTAATTTAATTTAATATGAAGAAGTGTGGTGAGATCAAGATAGTACTATACTGTAGTTTCAAGGTAGTAAAAAACAAGCTGGGAACATGAACAAATGTTTAAGACTGCTCCAACAAAAGTGGGGTGGCTTAGTAGTTAGAACAGTGGCCTTGAACCTCCAGGGTTGCTGCTCAATTTCCGCCTTGGGTCTGTGTGCATGGAGTTTGCATGTTCTCCCTGTACTTGGTGGGTTTCCTCTGTACTGGTTTCCTCCAGAGTCCTAATGCAGATTAGGATAATTGCTATTCCCAAATTTCCCATAGTGTGTGAATGACAATTGGGGAGTACTCAACCCCTTACGTACAGTAACTGCCACATTGACGGATCATACTGTATCTCAACAGTATGTTGTAAACAAAGTTGGGAGTGTCCATCACCAATTTGCCAGATGGCATTTGGACGACCAAATAGATAAATAATTAATAAGTGATAACTGGAAATAACTTGTTTTGCTGATGTTGAACAGCATTAAATGTAATTATAAATGGATAATACACAAATTGATGCAACTTTGTAAATTGAGAAATGTATGCGGAACCTAAAGATTAAGGTTGTAGAAGACTTTTAAACAGGCTGCTTCAGAGATGGTGCTAAGATCTGCTACTGCCTTCATGAAAGGAGAGCTTGCTTTGGGTTGTTTGTTTGTTGAAGACATGCATTTTCATGCTGCCTGAAGCTATATAGATATTACATGACTATAGTGGTTTCAATAAACTCTAAGTAGTACTGTTATATAATAAATTAGTTGATAGCCAACTGAGGTTTTGTTGCGATGGCAGATGGCATACAGCTTACGTAACCGACAACAGACCAAAACCAAACAGAATGCCTCTCTTGTTAGTTCTCTCACCTCTACAACGTGTGAGATGTCCTGCACGGGCATCAGAAGAAACGCGCCGATCAGCAGGGAGTTGTTGCTTGTCTTCAGAGACAGCCCTGAGGGGGGATTTCCTCACCTCAGGTTCCCTCCCGAGGTTGAGTGAAGGCCTAAAGTGGTGACGCTCCCAATCCAATTACTGCAAGCTCAAGAGGCTGTATTTCGTACATTGCGTTCAAACCCCTTTCTCAAGGAGACATCTAAAATGTATCCATTCGATACTTTGAATACTGTCATAGAGGAGCAGGCCGAAATCCTCCACATCCATCACTGGTCGGTCTGGTTGTAACCCAAGCTGTAGGAATCCTCTACCTGCTCCACTGGAGTAAATTGGATTGAGAGGAGCGTGATCATCCCCTGATGACTGACAGCACCTGAGCTGCTTTGCCAGAATCCCTTGCCTAGCAACTAAAAAAAGCCTTTTTACTTTTGTCTCCAGACAGCATTTTAATTTGTGTAAGGCACAACGATTCAGATTGAAAAATCCTCAGTGATAAGGACGAATCAGTTTGTGTAGGTAAAATTAAAGGACTATTAAGGAATGTTTTATGTTTAGGCAACAAAGACCAAGTATAAGATTTTCATCCACGTAAACCATACAGAATTCCAAACACAAACCAAAGTGATAACTCTCTCACTCGTTCTCTACACCGTTTATCCTGTTCAGGGTTGCGGGAAACCTGAAGCCTTGGGGACTTGGGGCACAAGGCGGGGTACACCCTGGCAGGGTACACAAGCGCTCACACTCTCACTCTCACTCTCACACACAATACTGGGAATTTGTAAATGCCAATTAGAGTGATTGGTATGTCTTAGGGGCGACACGGTGGTGTAGTGGTTAGCACTGTCACCTTGCACCTCCAGGGTCCAGGTTCGATTCCCGTCTCTGTATGCCTGGAGTTCACATGTTCTCCCCGTGCTTGGTGGGTTTCCTCCGGGTACTCCGGTTTCCTTCCACATTCCAAATATATGCAGGTTAGTATGATTGGCGTTCCCAATTTGCCCATAGTGTGTGTGAGTGTGTGTATGCCCTGTGATGGATTGGCACCCTGTCCAGGGTGTACCCTGCCTCTTGCCCTAAGCCTCCTGGGATAGGCTCCAGGTCCCCACGACCCTGAATACAGAATAAAGCGGTATAGAAGATGAGTGAGTGAGGTATGTCTTAGGACTGTGGGAGGAAACCAGAGTACCCAGAGGAAACCCACTGAGCATGGGGAGAACATGCAAACTCCACACACGTATAGACCAGAGGCAGGAATCGAACCCTTGACCCTGGAGGTGCGAGGCCGCCGCGCCAACCACAACACCACATGCCAGAGTGAAAACAACAACTATAGAAATAAAGTAGTTGTATGCAGTTTATAATCCTGACTTGCAACTGTAATGAAAACACTGACAAGCCGTCAACATCTTTCCCAAAGCTTTCTGTCCTAAGCACATGTTTTTTGCCTTCTAAGGGCCAAACAGTTGTATTTCTGTTGGACTAGCTTATTTCTGGCCCAGAAATATATTTTAAACAGCAGCCTGAAATGAAACAATTTCACAAGATAAATTGCAAGACAGTATTGGAAATCTTATTTTTATATAAAATTTTACAAACTATATTTTTAAGAATTATTTTCAGGTGCCAGAGTTAAAGCAACAATAACAACAACAATAATATATAGATTCCTATCCTTGTGAGAACCCATCAAATATATAAAAAGTGTCCTCAGCCGAGGGCTGTTTAATCCTAGACATCACTGTCTGGTACACACTCTAAAACCACAGGAAAAACCATAGAGTCATATTTGCTCTATTAAATTATCATGTATTGCATTACATTTCCTGATTCAGCATGCACTGTTATCCAAAGTGGCTGAAAAGTGAGGCAGAATCCATTCCAAGAATCTAACCTTACATGAACATGGGAAGGGTTGAGCTGATGGAAATCTGTCCTTGCTGTTAAAAGGAATTAAAAAGGATCAAAAGGTTTTGATTTGACACCCTGGTCTCTAGTGCCATCTACTGGCCATTCAGGTTATTTCATGTCTGTAAGGAGTTCAATTCCAGTCAATTCCTGATACTATTACAGTAAAGGCATACTGTGGGGAGGAAAATTTAATCATTGACATACAAATGCATCAATTCCTTTCAGTGTCTACAAAGATCTGCATCCAAACCACATGCATGAGTGCTGCATAGACACAAACACAAGTCCTAGAGAAACCCTGAACGTTCATCCTGCACCAATACTACAACCTAATCCTATTCAGGAAGGTGTTTTAAATGAGCAGATTAGTTCAATCATATGTCTCGATCATTCATTCATTCATTCATTCATTTGTTTATTCATTTATCTTAACGCTGTGTTCTCCTTGTCTTGATCCTCACACCTCCATGGTTTCTGGTTTGATCCATGAATTTCATATGGAGTTTATCCACATGTCCATATGGGATATTTCTTATCAAGCTGTTCATTTAAGCAATTTGTGACTCTGAAAGGAAGACAGGAAGTGAACACAATGCAAGGAAGTGCTGGAATCCAGGCCTGAACTAGAGATGGACATGGACGTGAGACAAAAGTAGCTGCACGTGGACAAACATGCTGTAAATATCTTGGATTTGGAGCAACAGGACATTGAGATGACAACATACATCTGCTCACTTCCTGGAAATGAATAATCACAATGGCATTTAGCACTAAAGTAAAAAAAAAAAGAAGAAGAAGAAGAAAAAAGACAGAGAGGCTGGTTTGCTTTTCAAAGAATTATTGATTTAATTAATATTTAATTCATATTTAATTTCATTTAATTTAACATCATTTAATTTAATTTAAGTAAGAAAGAGTGGTATGGATCAAAGTCAGTGATCTGTACAAAGAGGCAGCATCCTGCACAGTAAGTGCAATGGAAAGATGAATGATAGACAAGAATCTGTACTTCAGTTTGGGACACAGTGGCGCCTCCCTCTGGTCACATCCTTTCAGAGTCAACTGGAAAACTTGGTGTGCAATAATTTCTATTATTTCTGGTTCACTGTTGAGTTGGATCTGGAGATCTGCTTGAGGAACATGTGGTGGAGCTAAAACAAACAGCTAAAGTTAATATATATAATAAAACCGAGTTTACATTATACATGAAGCCGCACTGGTCTTGAAAACTCCTGAGTTTCGACAGATCGGACGCGGCCGAAAGTGGTTGGTGTGGTGAACGTGGAGGAGTTTGTGCTTGTGTGTGGAGTCCTGAGTGTCACCAGGCAGCTCTCTCTGAACATCCGACCGCAACTCCACCTTGGCATGTTATTCAATCTGAACTTAGCTGCAAATCAGCCCTAATCTAAAAAAAATAAATAATTAAACAAAACCATACAGATACTGTAATAACAGGTCTGATTATACATTGGATGATTTCATGACTCGGGTTTACTCGAAGTGAATGAACGGGTCACTTCTCCAGCTTTCCAGCTCGCTGATGTGAACCGAAGCACCTTCCAGATAAGGGCACACGTTGAGAGCACGGCTCCATGGCCCACGCAGACTCGCCGCAGGTCGATCCAGATGGCAAAGGGGGGATCGAAGTGAAGCTCGTCCCACCACCAGGAGAACAACACGAGGAAAAAGTCTGCAAGAGAAACGGACACACGTCGGGTTTAGCGACTAAACTGAGAACGTCAGATATACAGGGCTGAATCTGGGCCAAATTAAATGAATTTGCAAATTCATGTTGAAAGATATATACAGTATACAGCCAAAAGAACATGGACACCCAAACATCTTGCCACAACATTGAATACCCACAAATGTCTAGAATGCCTTTTATTGCTGTAACAGTACAATGTCTTTTCACTGGAACAGTTCCAGCATGGCAATGCCTCTGTGGACAACGTGAGCTCCATGAAAACATGAAAAAATGGTTTGCCAAGGTTGTTGTGTCCTGTTGTGCCCTCAACCCTACAGTATAAATCACCTTGAGACGCTGATTCAGTGTCCTCGCCCAACATCGGTGCTAGATCTTACAAATGCTCTTGTACATGAATGAGCACAAAATCCCCATATTTACACTCCACAACTGAATGGAAAGGTTGGAATGGCGACCACATGTTCAGGTGTCCACAAAGGTTTAAAGCCTGTATGTTGTATATAATGTAGCTGCTTTCTCAGCACTCCATACTCACCATGACGCCACTTCCTTGTTCGACTCGTCTTTCTCCTGAGCACTGGATCTCCTGAGCTTGCCTTCATCTTCTGCACCCATTAAACAGCATTAGGATTGATAGACCTCAGACCAAAGACAATTTTACTGCATGTCTTAAATGAGAGGATGGTGTTTACCTGCTGTAAGTCCCTCTACATCCTCTAGAAGGTTGGCAGTGGAGGTTGCGGGTGCAAGTCTGACACAAGGGTTATGGAACATACAGTACATACTGTCGCTATTGTCTGTATTTATTTGGTTTATTGTTTAATTATGTGCTTTTTAACTTGTGTGCATTTTTAAAAAGTAACAGTGATAACAACGTAATGATACACTTATGTGTCCTATTGTCTATCCTTTATTATCTTCTAATTTCGCCTTGAGCCTTACTGTTTATTCTTCACTACCTGTTGTCTGAGGTTTGAACATTACTATCTTCTATTTGAGTTGTGCGTCCTTCTGTCTATCCTTAAGTTGTATGTTGTACTATCTACTCTATTTGAGTTTTGTGTCCTACTTACTTTCATTCACTATAATCTATTAGAGTTGCAAGCCCTACTGTTTAACCTTCACTACCTGCAATTTGACTTGTGTTCCCAACTGTGTATTCTTCAAAACCTTTTGTTTGAGTTGTGTGTCCCACAGTCCATCCTTCACTACCTTCTATTGGAGTAATGTGTACTGTGTGTATTGTCTATCCTTGGGCTGTATACTGTGTTGTGTATTTTTCAATACTTTTCTAGTTGGACTTTTTTAAACTGCAGTATGAACTATTTCCTTTTTGCACTGTTTTATTTTACTGTATGCTTTGCATTGTGTTTATCTGGCTGTCTATTTTTGTTTCTCCTTAATCATCTTCTTAATAGGATGTGTACACCTTTTAAAATTTCTATCACTGATTAAGTGTTTATTAGCAAGTAATCAAAGATTTATAAGTAAAAGCATTGCAGAGTTAGGAAAATGAAGGAGGAGAAAGTTTTATCAGGTGCTTCAGGAGGATACGAGTGATGCTTGAGGAGAGCCCTCTTTTTGGTCTTCTTCCGACGGGTTTTTTCAGAGAAGGATTTGGCAATTTCAAAAAGCTTTTTCCTTGTAGCTGCAAAACATGAAGGAAAGAACAAATGCTTTATTGACTAGAATCAGTTTTTTAAAAATAGCTGTTTAATTTTCTTTTCAGAAACATTCAGAGGATTTTGCACTGTTATTATATTTGAACTATAGAAATGTACTTTAAAAATTAATACAGGATATGGTACTTTAGAAAAAGTATATTTCTTCAGATTCCTTTATTTAATTGATTAAGCTAGAATAATATTGTATGGAGGTTATTTATTACATTTTATCCATGCAGTTATTGTAAAATGGAAATAGAAAAAATATATAATACATTTCGATTCACTTAATTTTCAAATAGGCAATTAAATACTTTTTATGGAGAAAAATAAATAAAAAAAGAAAATTCAACATAAACATTTTTCTTTACTTAGATTGTTAAAACTCTTTCATTTTTATTAATTTGTAAAATGTTTTTATTATTATTATTATTATTATTATTAACCATTTTATTTATTTATTTATTTATTGAGAAAGGAAAGACATTATATTGAAATAGAGAAGCTCTATTTTTAGTCAGTAATTAATGCTGTGTATCCTGGCTGGCCTCCATCTCCTGATGCTGAGGGGTCTGATGAGACAGAAGCGAGGTCTGATTCATGGTCTACGGAAAAAAAAAAACTGGCTGTTTGATTACATGCGCAGCGTTGCTGTAATTTGCATTTCAATACAGCGAGACAAATTAGGCGACTGTGGGCAGACAAAGAAGGAGCCAGGTGTCCATGTGTAATAGTCGTTATTATCAAGTTATGGGAGCAGTGTTGGGATTACACTAGTGTTGTACTGTTCTAGATTTATCAACAAAAGTGAAATAAATGTCTAATAAAAGTCTTTTTTGGGTCAAAATGACTAAAAACATTAATTACAACCAGCTAGGAATTGGTTATATTCCACCTGTCAGGGGATGGGATATACAGTACATACTTATTAGGCAGAAAGGGAAATAGTCAGTTCTTGAATTTGATGAGTTGGAGGAAGGAAAAATGGGCAAGCGTAAGGATCTGCATGACTTTCAGAAGGGCCGAATTGTGATGGCTACTGTGAATGACTGGTTCAAAGCATCTCCAAAACAGCAGTAACAGTTTATTTAAGGCGTTCCTGGTGTGCAAGGGGTTAGTACCTACCAAAAGTGCTCCTAGGAAGGACAACCACTTTTTATAGACCTGCGACAGGGTCCCGGCTGGCTAAGACTCGTTGACAATTGTGGGAATTGAAGGCTTTCTCATTTGGTTCGATCTCAGAAAGATGTTAGAACACACCGGGCATCGCAGTCTGTTGAGTATGGAGCTGCATAACCGCAGTCCTGTCAGGGTGCCCATGCTGATCCGTGTACACCACCGACGGCACCTACAATGAGCATAAGAACTGGACCATGGAGCAATGGAGGGAGGTGGCCTGCTCTGATGAATCATGCTTTCTTTTACACGGGTGTGTGTGGGTGCGTCATTTACCTGGGAAAGAGATGGCACCAGGATGCATTATGAGAAGAAGGCAAGACGGCAGAGGCAGTGTGATGCTGAGGGTAATGTTCTACTGAGGAACCTTGGGTCCTGCTGTTCATTTGGATGTTACTCTGACACGTACATTACCTACCTAAATATTGTTGCAGTCCAAGTACACCCATTCATGAAGCATTCCGAATGGCAGTGGCGTCTTTTAGCAACTATGCTGCAAAAATTGTTCAGGAATGTTTTGAGGAAGATGATGAACAGCTAAAGGTGTTGAACTCCAAATTCCTCAGGTCTCTTGTGATGGACATAAAAGTCCGATCCATAGGCCGACCCTTAGGACAAAATAAAGAAGACATGGAAATATCATTTATAGAAAGGAAAAAAAGCTAAATTATATCAATAAATAAAAATTCTCTTCTTTTGGTTGAAAATATACAAATATATCCTAATAGCATGAAACCGTTTGTTGCCATCCAACCCTTTTTAACCACATTTTAGTTTACATTTGTTGAAAGGTAAAATTTTGTGATGTCGCTGGTACTGATATGGCGATATTGAAATAATTCTCATTCTTTCAGCACACACGGCTGTTCAGGCTGATTCACACGAGAGAGGCCCTGAATATTCTGTAACAACTCTCACTAGGACAAAGCAATCTGAATGAAACAATGTACAATGCGATCCTTAGTATATGTAGTAAGTGGAGCTTCAAACATGCCAGGACACCCCAAGTTGGACCGCCGTCACACCATTTAACGCCGCACCCCTTCACTCAGGATGGTGGTGTACAGTACGAGCAGCTCGTCTTCATAGTGCGAACCTACTGGGTCACCAATTCATTTAAGCAATGTCAGAGTGAATTTTGGAAGAAATGTGGTGTTGGTGATGGTGAAGATTTGAAGGAAAACATGTGAAATTGCTGCTATTCCCTCCGGTATCCTTGCCGATACGTTCAGGAACATGAAGTGCCGCTCAGTAAGGGTGTCTGGCAGAAAACAGAGATCACTTCCAGCATCACATGTACTGCATTCGATTACATGTGTGTCATGGTATGTGGCTTTTTTTTTTTTTTTCAGATTGCTTCATCTTAGTGAGAGTTATTACAGAATATTTGAACAGGGGCCTCTTTCGAGTGAATCGCCCTGTATTTACACCCTGTGGAAGGTGAGCCTTAATTAAAGCAAAAACTAATGAAACCCCCAAACCCGAATCAGTCTAATTGTTTATTTGTCATTAAATCTGTCAGGTAAGTTATCAAAAAAAAAAAAAAAAACCTGTAATGTGTGTGTGTGTGTGTGTGTGTGTGTGAGGCCTTACATTTGCCCATGTGCTTAAGTTTGTCCCGGAACAAGGCATCATCTGATATGGAGGTACAGGCGTCCTCAGAGCCTGAGGCGTTGTGATCACCTACAGAACCACACATACACATTAACGTCTTAGCTAATTGAAATGTCCAAATCATGGTACACCATCCAACACCTGATATTCCACCATGAAGCTACTCGCATCAGTCCAAACCTCCCCGACTACAGCACCTAACCGTTATAATCAATCACACTCAAATCCACATACTCACACACACATACAATACATATCTACACACACTGGTCTGAGATCTGCCCAGCTCAGAAGGTGCAGTGCAGTACAGCTGCTGAATGGTGTGTACCTTCAGTGGACCTCTCCATGCAAGCGGATGAATGAGAGCGCTGGGATTTCAGAGACTCAAACCTCTGACGATCTACAACATAAAGAGCCAGAATGAGATGACGGCATGAGGGGTGGGGGGTGGGGGGTGGGGGGGCAATCAAGTGATCGAGTGATCGAGTGATCAAATGCGGCAGCTCTTAGAGTACGAGGCAGGGAAATTACATGAGAGAGTGAAGACAAATGTCACGGGTGTGCATTGTCACCTTTAGACATAAGTGAAGGTGCATGTAAAGAAAAAAAAACGGGCAGGATTAGCAAAATGAAATGGAAGCGTGAAATAGTGGAAAATGAGGAGGTTGAGAAAGGTCGTTAGGCGCTCAGGGTGTGAAGCTTGCATTGCTGCAGAGGTACATGTTTCATGGTCAGCAGCAAGAAGCAAGCACATTACACTTATACAAGATCTGAAATAAAAACACACAATACTATCTAGGGAATAACACACAACACAACAACCAAGTGTGAGAGCAAAACGTCTTTTACATTTACATTTAGGCTTTTGGCAGATGCTCTTATTCAGAGCGATTTACAAAAGTGCTTTGAAGTTTCCATCTATGGGTGTATCCTTACGCTGGTTACTAGGTTACTAACTAAGTAAAGCAGTCAAACAGTGTTAAGGGTTTCAATTTGCTGGAGAATAACCTCAAATATCTAAGAAACAGAAAGGTCTTTGGTCTTTTATGATATTCTGGTTAAACCACAACAGGATTTAATGTATTAATGTACCAAATGTCGCACACTCCCATTAATCTAATGTTCATGAACTACATATATTGTTATATAAACATAATGCAGGTCTATTGACCAACCCGAATCGGCCAATCAGGGGCGTGAACAATCTGAACAACAGGCTGTATGCATTTGCTCAGTTCAATCAGTTAGCACCATGGTCCTTATTAACCAGAAAGGGCCATGTGGGTGCAGGCTAGCAAAAGCTACACCTGTTTAATTTGTCATTCTTTGCTTTCAATAGATTATCAGGTTGTGGCTTCTGCTTAGTTGAAATGAAAGCCTGCACCCACATGTTCTGTATGTAAGTTTGACCCCCCTGGAATAGAATGTTATGAAGTTACACATCATTACGGCTAACCTCTCATCATGTGAATTGATAAAGAATGGTTATACAGTGTGTGCATGTGTGTGTGTGTGTGTGCACATGGATTCCGGTCTCCACCTCTCTCCAGAGCAATGAGGAAATCACGGTTTCGCTGCAGCTCCCTCATGAACTCCTCGTTCTGCAGGAAAAGTGCGATGCGCTCGTCCTCCAGGTACTGCTTCAGCTTCCTGTCCTGGTCTGAGGCCGAGCACTGCGTCAGAGAGGACAGCGAGGACGACGACGACGAGGGCTGAGACAGGCTGCTCTGAGAGCGCTTGGAATGCAGGCACAGGGGAGACAGACATAAATCAGCAAGACCTTCAGGATCAGTATATCATTTCATAAGCACACCATGTCAGAGAAATGAAGAACCGCTGGTGCTTCAGGTGGAAATCACACACTGTGTCATCTCAACACTGATGATGTTTAGTTTAGAACAAAATAACAGTTTTTTTTTTAATTAATTGAAGTGTAAGATTGGGTTTTATACATACATGTCATAGCCAAAAAAAAAAAAAAAACATGCAAAGGTCAATCATCAGCTCCGCCTACTTACTGTATATAGATTTAGAGTATAACTTAAAAACTTTTTTTTTTTTTTTCATCTGGATCTCCCTGAATTTGGCAGGTCTTATCAAAAGATCTTTACTAATGATGAAATATAAGTAAAAGATGCCTGATCATTTGTTTAAATGCTACAGATTGGTGTATTTTATCGTGTATTATTGGTGGTTCTTGGTGTATCTATTAAAAGACTTAACACAAGATATGCTTGGCATGATTTCCCAAAGAAATATTAGATATTACATTATAATATTCATTAATTGTTTATTTAAACCTACTACTAGCCACTATGCCTCCCCTACACGCCCGTCTCCACCGTCAAAAGTCAAAGCAGGGTCAATGCTGGCACTCGGCCTCCTGTCCTGAAAAATTATTCCAATATGGAAGTTCCAAAACATGACCACTAGGGGCTGACTCTAAAGGTGAGTCAATCCTCATTGAGCCCCATGTTAAAGTGTCCTTCTTTACTACAGAAATAAACACATTTCCAGCCTGGTACAAAAACTGGTTTGGTCTCTATAGCTACAGTAGGTTTCCCATACGTGACACCTGTACAGGGTGTGAATTTTTATATAACTCATCAGTTAAAATTGTATTAAGCGAACAAATTATGCATAGTTAGGGGCATGATGGTTTGAGTGACCCCCAACAGCTGTACTGCAGGTGTCAAGCTGCTAGATGTATGCTATGCATCACATGGCTAACCAGCAAACTGGAATTGTACTGTATTTGAACTTTTCAACAAAAGTACCTGTTAATTATTGAATTCAGGTGTTTCAATCAGACCCCTTATTCCCAGTGAAGGGCTTCAGCATACCAAAACATCTTGGACAATGCTATCCTTCCAACTTTGTGGCATCAGTTTGGGGAAGGCCCTTTTCTATTCTGACATGACTGTGTCCCAGTGCACAAAGTAACGACATGGTTTGATGAGTTCGGTGTGGAAGAACTTGACTGGCCCAAACACAGAGCCCTGACCTCAACCCCATCTAGCACCTTTGGGATGAACTGGGACGGAGATTGCGAGTCAAGTCTTCTCGTCCAACATCAGCGACTGACCTCATAAATGCTCTACAGAATGAATGGGCATGAGTTCCAACAGATACACTCCACAGTCCTGTGGACGGCCTTCCAAGAAGAATGGAATCTGTTAAAGCTACAAAATGGGGACCGACTCCATATTGAAGTGTACAGCATGTATTTGCATACAATGTTGTTGCAGGTTTGGCCAAATACTTTTGTCCACGTAGTGTATCTTTTGCCATAAAGAAAACCAAACATAATGAATACATATTATAAATGTAACTTGCATTAAAGCTGATGATTTGATCGTATTTACTCCCAGCTGGCAGCTGGTTTATGTGCGTGAGTGATAATAAATGTTCCCCAGCCATTATTGGTTATGTCCAAGCACTATAAATTTACTTGCAAACTGTCGCGCTGCTGGGGCAGAATCCGCAGGAAGTCATCGGGGAGGTTGCCTAATAATGGAGGATTCCAGTTCCTGTAACCGCTGACCTGCCGTTGCTCGGTTGGAGGATTGCCCTCAAACCTGGCAAGTAGAAAAAGAAAAAAAACAAACAAACAAGGTCACTGCTTAAGACATGGTGATTCATCAGTTATGATAAGTTTATGAAGTTCTTACAGGCTGTTGGTTTTGTGTTTGTGTTTGAGAGGATTGTGTTTTAGGGTCATTTAAGGTCTAGATATCGTGTTTGGACTTTAAAGAAGCGCAAGCTAGTGGAGTTGCACTGGCATGAGACTGGCACCAGGTGGAGAACGAAGCACATAAAGCCGTTCCTGGAGGTGAATGAACAAAAGATTCTACAAAGAACTTTCTTTTTCCTGCTGAAGGATGAATTTTACTCGTTCCGGAACTGAACGCTTGAAGATTTACACATGCATTTCCCATTCCTCTGTTACATTTGCTTGCCTGGGAGGAGGGAACGGCGGCACGTCAGCCGGGTGCTTCCTGTCATAGATGTGCATCTCGTAGGAGGGTGGAGAGTAAACAGGCGGCGCTTCTTCATCTGAGCTGTCTGGCTCTAACGTCCTTTCTAAGATCTGCAAAAAGAGAACAATAACACACACACACACACACACACACTTAAGCAAAATGGATGGATTTGTTGTAATCTGTTTCTTATAATATTAATGATAATCTCTTTAATAAAGTGTTCTTCCAATGTTCCGCTAGGCTTTCTAAAATGGGTTTCAAGGAGAAACACGGTGATGAGACATTTGAAGTTGTTCCTGTGAACGTTCTGCAAGTGGAGCCCTGATCCTTGCACATTACAGAAGTTATTGCCACATCCCCCCCGTACAGTCCTGACCTCGCTCCAAGGCATTTACACATGTTTGGGCCATTAAAGGAGTTCCTGGGAGGCCAGCGTTTCAGACGTAAAGCGGGCGATCCGTCATGACTCCGAGCGTACTGAGAAAACTTTCTACCTTGATGGTGTCCAAGCACTAGTGAAACCCTGGGATAAGTGCATTAGTGTAGCAGGGGATTGTATAGAGAAATAAAAGGAGTTTTTACTCTTATACAGTAACTGTGTTCTGTCAAGTCCTGCTTTGACTTGAACGCCCCTTGTAGAAACTAATATACTGTAAATGATAAGTGTGGTAGAACACTTGGACTATTTTAGGGGAAAAAATTAACAACTCTGTAGTTGTTGTTTTTTTTCTTTCTTTTTTTTCGTATTATGTATGTGTACTTCTGTTTTCAGCAAAATGATAATATTCAAACACACCCATCATCTTGGATAAACCTTAGGGTTAAATCCTAACCTACAGAAAATCTAACCCTTTTCCAACTCTGCATCTGCAGTTTTCGTTTGATTGATATAAAGTATAAAAAATCTGCCATGTCTACACGTCTACAATCATCATTATTTTCTTCGAGCCCATCAAACTGGACAGGTCACTGGACTCGATAGTTTATCAGAGTCGCTCCTGAGGGCTCGTCTGTGCCAGCGGATGATGTTCAAAGAGATCAGCGTGCCTGAGAAGGGCACTGATCTTATCTTGAGCCTTCAAAGCTCAGTGTGTGCTCTTCAGGACCTCGGCGAGCAAACTAGGTCAAGCAGTTCTCTGGCATCTCACACACACACACACACACACACACACGCACACGCACACACACGCACACACACACACACAGACTCCTGCCCCAGGCATCAGGGCGGGTAGTTATTCAGGGCAGAGTCTCCACAGCTGCATACTGAAGATGCGGATAGAAAACAAAAATCTGTTTGGTGCTTGGTGTCCTTTCTTTTTTTTTTTTTAAACTGACTTAATCACACTTCAAATGTCAGGGCGTAACCAGACAGAGAAATAGATGCTTTTGGTGCACTGATGTTTTTAAATACTCAGAAAATTTCTGGATTTTCAAAAGAATGTTGAGTAATGAGAACCATTTATAGTAATGGTTCCAATAAATGTAACCGAGGTTTACTTAAGAAAAAACACTAGTTAGCAGCAGGTCTTTTACCGGACAAAGATGATTCTCTGACCTTTACATATACAATCATGTCAGGTAAGATGCTGCCTGTATTTCTGCATAATATACTGTATTCACAGAAAATGTATACGAAAACAACATTAATTACATGTAATAGTTTAAAAGCTGGAGGCGTGAAAACACCCACTGTATTAAAGGTCTAGCATCACTTTCAAGGGCTGTACCAATAAAAAATGCAAAAGTAGGCGTAACCTACCAATCTTTTTTGGATTTTTTCCCCCGATTTTTCTCCCTAATTTAGTCGTGTCCAATTCCTCCCCGTCACTAGGGGGCTCCCACATTAAGCTACTACTACCACTCAGCCGGGAGGGCCGCAGACTATCAGGTGTTTCCTCCGAACCACGTGACGTCACCGACGCATCTTTTCGGACTGCTCACTCACGCACCGTTAGGGGCGACGTAACACACTCGGAGGACAGCGCTATCTGCTCCCTCCGCTTGCGCGAGCTCACAGACGCCCCCTCATCCCTCCCTGCTGAGAGAGCTCGGCCAATCAGCTCTCTCTAGACCTCCAGCTGTGAGAGGTTACAGCATCACCCGGGAACCGAACCAGCGATCTCCGGATGATAGGGTGAGCACTTTACCACTGCGCCACTCGGAGGCCCAGGCGTAACCTTTTTATTAGCTATACTGTACAGTAGGACATTCAAAAATGAACATGTTGGTAGAATAACTCTTTCCCCATACAAATGCACTGCTCATCATATTCTCCATCACAAGCCATGCATTCGCGCCATCGTCGAACCCAAGTCTCGAATCCGCTCTGAAAATCCCATCTGTCGCAGTCGATGGTCTCCCACTGTGTTTGTCTTCAGTGCTGGTTTCTTTAAACTTCTTCATCCATCTGTGCACATTGTTGTTGTCAACAGTGTCATCTCTGTAAACAATCTGTAGCGCAGTGGGGGACCGTCAACTGTGACAAAGGCACTTTTCAAACAGGATTCGAGAGCTGGGTTCAACAATGGTGCAAACGCATGGCTTGTGATGGAGAATATGCCGAGTAGTAGCTGTATATAGAGGAAGAATAACACGTGCCATGACTATAGCTACCAACTACTGCAATTTAGCCTCCGAGTGGTGCAGTGGTAAAGTGCTCGTCCTATCATCCGGAGATCGCGAGTTCGATTCCCGGGTGATGCTGTAACCTCTCGCAGCCGGAGGTCTAGAGATTGCTGATTGGACGAGGGGAGGGATGAGAGGTACTTGGTGCTCCACATTAATCACGGCTCTACAGCCGATCAGGGGCGTCTGTGAGCTCGCGCAAGTGGAAGAAGCGGATAGCGCCGTCCTCCGAGTGTGTTACGCCGCCCCTAATGGTGCGTGAGCAAGCAGTTTGAAAAGATGTGGTCGGCTGGCGTCACGTGATTCGGAGGAAACACCTGATAGTCTTCGGCCCTCCCGACTGAGTGGTAGTGGTAGCCTTAATGTGGGAACACGAAGAAGCACTTTGTTATAGTCATCTTGTTACCTCTGGCGGGATGCTGTCCTCCGAGTCGGAGCTGTCGTCCGTGCCTTGTCCATCCAAACTCATCTGCAGGAGCTGGTCGATTGTGGAGTCCACGGCACCGTTATTGGCTCGCAGGACACACTCGATCACTTCGTGGTCCATGCTTGGAAACATGGTCTTGAAGTCGTCCATAGCCTGGTTGAACTCCAGTCTTCGGACATGCTACAGAAAAACATACAGTCTTACATCAATATGGATCACTTTCATCGCAAGTCAGTGTTCCTTCGTATCTTTTACATTTATTTTAATTCGGGTAATTAAATCATTACAACAAGACCTGTGGGGAGTACGAGACTCATAAGCACCTGTCGAGATGATTTGCTGTTATTGAGCTCGGATCCTCCGTTACCGTTAGCCCTCGAGCCGTGACTGCCGTTGCTGCTGGCGCTGTGCCGAAACAGGCTGGTCATCATCTACAGCTGTGAAACTGCACCTTCAGGAGCTCCCACCACTCTCCCACTGACCACGCCTGTCAAGAGCTACTCCCACCCCTGACCACGCCTCCGTTATCCCGTCATGGCACTCGTACTCCGAGACAGTGGGGCATGGGAAGACGGCATGGATTGTGTCTGTATCTGTATCTACTGCTTTCCTTTTAAGACCCAGCAACATCCAAAAACTGTAATAATGTCTCAGTGTCAGTGTTGACCTTCTCAGGCTTGAGCCAGGGGGCTAAAACTGAGTCAGTGGGGTCGCTGTGGGCATTTTCCCGAGGATCTGTAACAAACCAGAGCATGGGGAGAAATAATAAACAGTCTTTAGGGCAAAACATGACTTTTCTTACATAACACGCAGAAAGAATTTATACTACATGATGTAAAGTAATGATGTCTTGGGAATGACAAGAAATATAAGAGGAAAATATCCACATCCGAGTGTCATGAAAGTCATAGAAGACAGGTGAAGGTGCAGGAATGTTCAAAAACTTTAATGATGAAAACAAAAAGACAAACTACAAGCAAAACAAACCAATAGCAGAACAGGAGATACGTGACTGATCTCATAAAAATTACAAAAACAAGAAAACAAAAATGAACAAAAAGGAATATATAATGACAATGTGAAGAAATCACAGAACGTAAATAACCAGACTCTTTAGATAACTAAAAAGACATGCGGGACAATCAAGACAGATGAGGAATTTTCAAAGATAAAAGGTCATCTAGGGGCGGCACAGCGGCATAGTGGTATCACTGTTTGCCTCGCACCTCCAGGGTTAAGGGTTCGAGTCCCGCGTCGGGTCTGTGAGTGTGGAATTTGCATGTTCTCCCTGTGCAGGTGAGTTTCCTCTGGTTACTCCCGTTTCCTCCCACAGTCCAAAGACATGCCGTTTAGACTAACTGGGTTTCCAAATTGCCACTTGTGTGTGAGTGATTGTGTGTGAGCACAGTGATGGACTGGCACTCCATCCAGGGTGTATCAGGGTGTATCCCTTCTAGTGACCAGAGTCGCCTGAGATGGGGCTCCAGACGTCCTGTGACCCTATATATATATATATTCCTATATCAGCAAGTGTTTTATTTCTTATTTACCATAGTATCTTCTGATGTACAAGTTGTTTTAAGCGATAACAATAACAATGTTAATAAATGTTTCTATTTTTCATTTTATTGTTACTGCTAATAATTTGATGCTTAACGATCTCCATAAGATTTTCAAGCTTTACAGTAGACGTGCTCTGGAGTCATCCTATAATTTTGCTACAGTTACGCCCTAGACCAGACCTATGACAGAAAAATATTCTTAAATCATTTCAAGGATCACAGGCTTTACCCGTTTTATTCAAATAGTGTGTTAAGACCAATTATTTCGAGACTCCAGCCTACACTCGAACGCTGTGACAGATTCAGGTCAAATGAAAGTTCGACTATGACACAATCTCAGAGGAAAGCAGTTTCATTTTGCATTCACAGATCATCATGGATCATGTACGTAAAAGGACTGAAAATCACACATCCTTTCAAGTTTTGTTGCCTGGACGCGCCTACGAAAAAATAAATCCAAACCCGGACTCGTGTCTTGCCAGCAGGGGGTGAACTGAAGTAGGAAATGGACAAGTATGGGCATAAATGTGACTCATACACCAGAGCTGCGTGATGCATTCCGCAGGAGGGGAGTCCTGTTCGGCGCGATCTCCTTCCGTCCTGATTACGTCTCAATCTCGACATTCTTCCCACAAGCCTATGACTCCAGGCATCCCTGTTTCCTGTTTCCATGGCAACACCTGTATTTCTGAGTAGGAATGCAGCGTGGGTCGGCGTTAGAAGGATGAGGAGGAGGAGGAGGAGGAGGAGGAAAAGCAGGAGGATGAGGAGGAGGAGGAAGAAGAAGGGGAAGCGGTGCTCTCTGCCAAATGCACCGTGATCTCCAAGGCCGGCACCTGTCTGCATCTTTTAACTCGAAATAAATCTAGGTGCTGGATTTATTGCTTAACTTCACAGCCCACACAGAGAACCTGCAATGTTCCTGCTCTCACACGGAGTCAGAAATGCTCCAGTCAATGCTAAAAAAAAAATTCTCCAGTGGAAAATAAAGAAGAGTTTGCAAACAAGACCAGAAACAACTGATGTAATTGAAACTCTGAGACTGAGAAACAAAAATGACAGTCTTTTTAACCTGATCTGCAAAGTTGCTTCCACATCCTACACACATTTAAGCATGCTTAATGTCCTTCAGAATTAGTATCAAATGACAACCTGAGACAGAGACAGGAAAAGAAAATCTACTGACTGGAAACTCACTTATAATAGAATCTGAAAGGGTGAAAGTCTTATAGGAGAGCTCAGTGGTTTATGCATTGGACTACGGTTCAGAAGGTCCCAGGCTCAAATCCCATGTTACCACTGTTGGGGCCCTTGAGCAAGGCCCTTAACCCTCAAACGCTCAGATGTATAATGAGATCAAAATCAGTGAAATGTTGTTAATGTAAATGCCCCTAATTCAGAACGAAAGCAGTTACGAGTCTGTCTTTTTTTCATTTTCTCAAGAAGTTATCAATTTATTTAAAGGATGCTCTTATAAGACCTTTTTTTGGGGGGTATTTTTCCCAGATTTTCTCCCTAATTTAGTCGTGTCCAATTCCTCCCCGTCACTAGGGGGCTCCCACATTAAGGCTACTCGTACCACTCAGTCGGGAGGGTTGAAGGCTATCACATGTTTCTTCTGAACCACATGACGCCAGCCGACCGCATCTTTTCGAACTGCTCGCTCACGCACCGTTGAGGGGTGGCGTAACACACTTGGGGGACAGAGCTATCCGCTCCTTCTGCTTGCGCGACCTGACAGACGCCCCTAATTGGCTGTAGAGCCGTGATTTATGTGGGAGCACGAAGTACCTCTCATCCCACCCCTCTGAGAGAGCTCGACCAATCAGCTCTCTCTAGAACTCCGGCTGCGAGAGGTTACAGCATCACCTGGGAATCGAACTCGCGATCTCCAGATGATAGGGCGAGCACTTTACCACTGCGCCACTCGGAGGCCCCATAAGACCTTTTTAACATTTTCATAAGCAATCCCTAACCTCTTAGTTTAAAGTTTATTAAAAGAATTTAAACAAACTTGGGGGCGGTACGTTGGTGTAGTGGTTAGCACTGTCGCCTTGCACCTCCAGGGTCCGGGTTCGATTCCCGGGCCAGGCTCGATTCCTGGCTCTGTGTGCATGGAGTTTGCATGTTCTCCCCGTGTTTGGTGGGTTTCCTCCGGGTACTCCGGTTTCCTCCCACA
>JAQMYL010000009.1:4710068-4733550 GCA_030014365.1 Clarias pachynema
CTCACTCACTCACTCACTCACTCACTCACTCACTCACTCACTCACTCACTCACTCACTCACTCACTCACTCACTCATTCATCATCTAAACCGCTTTATCCTGTATTCAGGGTCGCGGGGGGCCTGGACCCTATCCCAGGAGACTTAGGGCACGAGGTGGGGTACACCTTGGACACGGTGCCAATCCATCGCAGGACACACACACACACACACTCTCACACACTACGGACAATTCGGGAACTCCAATTAGCCTAACCTACATGTCTTTGAACTGTGGGAGGAAACCAGAGTTCCTGGAGGAAACCCACCAAGCACGGGGAGAACATGCAAACTCCATACACACAGAGATGGGAATCGAGCCTGGCTGGGAATTAAATACAACACAACAGATTAAACACACATTCACACTAACAATCAGTAGAAAAGCTTAGCATGTTAGCTGAGGTGGCCTAGAGCTCACTGAACATCCCGTGAGCATTAAGCGAAGGGGAACGCATGATGTTTGAAAATTAACGGATAACTTGTCATCAAGTTGTGGGTCGGTGTAAACTGTACACATAATCATTCACATACATTACAGGACCTCAGCTGAGAGTTATTCCCAAATTCCCTGTACATTTCTGACTTTGCTTCACTTCCACATGTTTGCAACATTCAAGGAGTTCCTGGGAGGCCAGCATTTCAGACAGTCCAATCATCACTTTCTACCTTGATGGTGTCGAAGCACTAGTGAAACACTGGGATAAGTGCATTAGTGTGGCAGGAGATTATATAGAGAAATAAAGAGAGTTTTTTACTCTCATAACTGTTATTATGCTTCACCACAAGAACCCGATTTTGATTGTTAGTGATTAAGCGCATGACTCTATGTTTTTTTTTAAATCATCTGCTACTTATAAAAAAAAAAAAGAAAAGTCAATATCTTGCTGTAACGCTGGTTAAGACGTTAAGCTGTAGAAGAAACATGAAGCTTTTTTTAGAAACACACAGGAAACCAAATTAAATTCTTTCAAAGTGATTATGTCCTTTACTGAAAGATGTGTGCATCTGTTTTCCACTGCTACAATGAGTCTATTGTGCCTCCAAAATTGGAAAAGACTTGAAAGAAAACATGGACATAACTGAGCATGCCCTTGAATTGAAAGGTGTTAGCATGCTGTCCTGAGAGCCGCCGACGCCCTTGCTCCTGACCTGTTCCGGACCAGAGAGAGAAAAGATGAGGAAAGCAAGCAGAGAAAGAGCGCGGAGAACAAGGACAGGGTGATCTTTCAAGACTTTTTTTTTAGTCTTATCTTTCCCAGACGCTTTATCATTGTGCTAGCAGCGTGCAATTAGCGTTCATTGCTAAAAGCTAATAATGAGCAGCATGACATGATACATAATGGAGCTAATCTGGGTCACAGAGCACAAGACAGCGAGTATGTGAACCCACACTTGCACGGAGTGGAAGCAGTGTGTATAATTAAGACTTAAAAATGAAAAAATAAAATAAAATCCAGACCCAACAAACACCGTGATTGACTGATATTAGAAATGAAATACATTTAGAGATGTACAGTATATGCAGTATGTTGTAAAGTAGAGCACTGCCCCAGTTGTTTTACCTGCCGTTGGGTTTGTTCTGTTTCTGAGAGGTCTTGCGACTCGAGCTACGAAGAAAAGCTACCTGGAGTTTCTAATTTCATCATCATCACTGACATCTACTATGAAAACTCATCAAACAAATGGCCAGAGGTGGGAGGTAACTGAGTACATCTACTTTCCTACTGTACTTAAGTACATATTTCACATATCTGCACTTCACTTGAGTCATTTTATTAAAGGATTATTTGTACTTTCACTCCACTCAAAAGAACCGCAAATATCTGTACTTTTACTTAACTACATTTCTGCATGCTGTTGCATTACCCAACGACAGTGCTATGTAGTATTTGAAGCTCCACCTGATGACTATTATGAGTAACTGGCTTGCCTTTCCTTTGGGACACGCCTATTAACGGTGTTTCGAAAGGTGTTTGAAATCAGAAGCAGAGCTGGTTACAAACAGTGGTGAAAAAGTAGGTTCACAATCAAGGGCGTAGAAAGAGAGATGGAGAGAATAGAGAGAGAGAGAGAGAGAGAGTTTTTTCACTATAATAAAGGCTACTGTGAGCCAATACAAGCCCTGTATATTAGATACGTAAGTAAATGTATAGTATAGGGGAGTACGTCTGTACTTTTACTCAAGTGCACAAGTGAATGGAAGACTTCTACTTTTACTTGAGAAATATTTTCTCTAGGAAATCTCTACTTTTAGAAGAGTACAAGATGTTTGTTTTTTGCCCACCACTGAAAATGGTGGGCAAAGAATGGTGGCACAGTGACGTAGTGGTTAGCACTTGCACCTCCAGGCTCCGGGTTTGATTCCCGTCTCGGGGTCTGTGTACCTGGAGTTTGCAAGTTCTCCCCGTGATTGATGGACTTCCTCCAGGTACTCTGGTTTCCTCTCACAGTTCAAAGACATGCAGGTTAGGCTAATTGGCGTTCCCAAATTGATCGTAGTGTGTGAATGCATGTGTGAATATTGACCAGAGGTCCTACCACGGTCATAAAATGATCATAAATACAATGGTAATCACCACTGACCGCCACTGTCCCTAGCTGGGCTACAAAGGTTCCTGGATAAATGGATGGATGGATGGATGGATTAATATTAATATGCTTTATCATTCTTGCATTTCATCCAACCAGAAATCAGCCAGTCCACTGTGGAAGTAGTGCAGAAGAGATACATGTTACGAGAAGAAAAAAACAAAAAACATGAGCACGAAGGGTACTGGTTCACCAAAACATTTCAGTTCAAGACAGGAACAGAACAGTTCAGGTTCAAGGGGAAGAAAATTGCCTGATCTTTTTCCAAACTTCAATTGTCTGTGTGCTCAGTGTACCCTTAGATTCCTGTTCTTGGCTCGGATCCCTATGTGCTCTTGCCTCAAGGTTCGATCTGCTGTGCTTTCTGAGATGATTTCTGCTGAACACAACTCTTATTTAGATTTTTAAAAAATAATCCCTCACAACTGGCTCTCACTGATTGAGAATTCAGTACCATATGTATTAAATATAATCATGGATAACACCATTGAATAAATAATTACATTCAGGAATCAGAAATAAATGCCATGGTAACTGTGCAGCCTCCTCATACATCTGTTAATGCACACGTACACAGGAATATGACTAAATTAGATTTTTTTTAAAAGTTTTTTTTTGCTCTTAAAAAAGCAATACCAAGCATTAAGGATGTTAGTGATAAGAGAGAGCTCTACATTTGAGTTCAGATTTAAATGATAGGATTAGTTGTTAAACATGACACGTGTAGTGTATGAGCGTGTTTCAGATATGTCACAAAGAAACCGGTGCTGTTTCTATAACAGTAAGCAATCCCAGAATCCTCCTGGGCATGACATGGTCAGAGTTCGACGTAGAATCTCAACAGGAGGCCTGACGGTGCCACAGCGTCATTATGATATCATGTCATCTTTAGCGGAGCCCCTGCGGATACTTTTTTATGGGTTTGTAGCCACCGTATTCTGGTGCCTTAAAAAAAAAGCTACCGCATTTGATTTGTTTTAGACAAACCATTACCGGCTGCCGTCCACCTCCAGCCAAGACACCTGTGGAGCAGCATGAGCGGCTTATACTGTAGATGAGCGGCAGCTTGCAGAATATGATCCAGGCTAAGAAGGATCAATTAAATATGTGGGACAAGTGCAGGGAAATCTTGCCTCCATTTGCAGTACTGTGTTTATGTGTATACAAAATGTGAGCAAAATCCACATCTTTGCATTTTACTCACATTTGTTAATATTCATAACTTTAAGCACCAAAGAATATCAAAACTTGAAATGAGTACAAATGTATAGAAGTAGGTTTGAATAATCTTGTATTTGGTTTCTTGACATTTTCACTTGAGGTGGCACGATACCACTTATACGAAGGACTGTTCAAGTCAAACCGGGACTTTGATTTCGCAGAACACAGTAAAAACTCCTGTTATTTCTCTTTATGATCCCCTGCTATACTAACGCACTTCTCCCAGCATTTCACTAGTGCTTGGATCCCATCAAGGTAGAAAGTTTTCTCAAGTTGGCAACAAGATATCCGTCTATTTTCAATGACCAGGTGTTCCATGATTCCATGACGCTAAATGTTCACGGGAACGACTGCACCTCCGCCGAGGTCGGTATTCACACATAAGGCCTTCATTAAAACGTTTGCATCATACAAATGTTTAACTATTTGGCTAAGAGTCTCATCGCAGTACTCTGCTTGAAGTCTTCTGTAAATGTCAATCGCTTTTACGGCTTCATTCAACCAGAAATTTCCGGTTTGACTTGACCACCCCCTTGTTGAAAGTCTCACAAACTTTACACGTGAATAATCACACGAGTAACATTTGAAATTCACACGTACGATGTTTAGAAACATCTCTCTCGTCTTTAGGTTCACACATTTTTATATCAAAATTAATTCATTGTCACATGATTACAAATTATCCCCGTGGACTTGCATGTGTTTCATAAGGACTCACGTGGGTTTTCAGATCTTCATTTATGAACATAATATAACAGTTCAAAAAAAGAGGCTCATTATTAAAATACGTACAATAAGATTTGGGCTAATTGAGGTTTTTTTTGTTCTTGTTTATTTTTATGTTTGTTTTTCACTACTGTACACGAGGTCATCATTTCAGAGCACTGTAAAGTAAGCCTTTACACGTTTTTCCATACTCAAATGTGGAAAAACAAATGACAGTATGTTTTTATCATAAGATTATTTCTTTATTATCCATAGTATGAGCTTTTCTTGTTACAAATGAAATACAAATCATTTCTTAAATACAAATGAAACAAAACAAATTCTCAGGTATTCTATATACAGTAAATCAACAGTCTCTGTCTCTCTCCTCAGTCTTTAGTGTCAGATTAGGATTTTTCATGAATTTAATCCCAAATCACTCAAAAATGAGTAACAGTAAACTAAAACATCCTTACAATAATAAGAAAAAAGATCTACATGTCAGAGGGTCACTATTTGGTATAATTTACTGACCTTATTTCTTACAATAATACAGAACAAGCTATGACACTGAGGTTCGATCCCAAACAGCTCTTCTTTTTTTTTTTTGATTATCTAGTGCACTAGGCAGGCTACAGAATCCTTTCTAAGAAGAGCACTTTTATAGGAATGAAGCAGACGTTTGGGATTTAACCCTTCATATTTCATCCACCAGTAGATTTTCATTAATGTCATGCATGAAGCTTAGAAAATGTCAAGTAACACATTTCACATGCATCATTACAGCAGCACATGAAGACGTGCTTACCAGGTAAATTGTGTGTGATTCCGGTGCATCCTCATCTAAAATGGTGTATCAGCCCCAAACCGAGGAGAGATAAAACACCGGAAAGATGCTTCCTCTTGGTCGAGCACCCTGCTGTGTGAGTGTGTGTCTTAGAGAGAGAGAGAGAGAGAGAGAGAGAGAGAGAGGAGGATCAGGAGGAGGAGGAGGAGATGCAGCACTCCACACACTAAGAGCTGGAGAGCATCCTAGCGGATAGACGAGCTCATTGCATCTCACAACAGGGTCTGATCCTGCACCGCATAGGTTGGTGTTTTCCCGCTCTCACACACCTGACCCAAATCACCGGCTTATAACATCACAGAATCCTCCATAATGATTCACTGGGCAGGTGAGGACATTTCAATATGTCGCTCAGTGAAATTGGACATATTTCACTTTATTTTATATCAATATTGTGATATTTGAGCATAATGTGATGATTTGAAAAATACTAGAATGTCACTTCCTGTGAAAATTAATCAGTCATGTTGGGGCGGGATCATGTGTATATAAATAAATCATGTGAAATATAATTACATATGATAGTCAAACTTGTATGCGTGAAATATAATATGATGATAAAATGAAATTTGTATAACATGATTAAAAAACAGGTGGAATATTATTACATGTAATTATTATGTGAAATAATGGCAGATGATAGTAAACAAATCATGTGGAATATAATTGATAATAATCATGTGGTATATACAGTGCCGTGAAAAAGTATTTGCCCCTTCCTGATGTTTTTTTTTTCTTTTGCATATTTTTCACACATAAATGATCCAGATCATAAAACAAAGTTTAATATTACACAAGGATAACCCAATTAAATACAAAATGCAGTATTTAAATAATGATTTCATTTATGAAGGGAAAACCTGCCTGGCTCTATGTGGAAAAAGTAATTGACCCCTAACCCTAATAACTAGTTGTGCCACTCTTTCATCAACAACTGCAATCGAGTGTTTGTGATAAGTGGCAATGAGTCTTTCACATCACGGTGGAGGAATTTTGGCTCACTCTTCTTTTCAGAAATGTTTTAATTCAATCTCTTTCTTATTGTTGAATCATTGACCTTAACTGAGGTAAGTGGGGCCTGCAGTTCTTTAGATGTTTTCTGAGTTCCATTTATGAGCTCCTGAATAAGTCGTCATTGTGCATTATTCCACTCTTGATATAAATATGCAAAAAAAACAAGGAAGGGGGAAAATCCCTTTGCACGCACTGTAATAAATTGTGATAATTCTTTGAAATACGATACATACATATAATATATACATATACATAAACTTACCATACGAAATATAATTACATATAATAAACTACTTATTAGGTCATATGTACCTAAGATAATCATGAGGAACATAATAAAATAATAAACTCTCTCACTCACTAACTAACTCATGCACTCCCTATCTGCTCCAGGGGCAGATAACTGGGATTTCCTAACTGGGATATTGAAAATAAATAATTTCACTGTGCTGATACAATTACATGTGACATAGTATAACTATTCATGTGCCATTTAATTACATGTAATAAATAAATCATGTGAAGTATACACTGGCTAAAAAAACTACATACTCTAACATCTCATTATACTGTTCAACCACCATTAGCTATTTTTTTATTAGCTTCGGAAACACTTGGTTTTCCTGTGGACACCTGTTTAGTCCCAATCCTGTAAATTGTCCTCAGACAATTTGTTTGTGGAAATGATCTTATTTTAACTATTAAACATAGCTGTGATTTCTATATATATATATTTTTTTTACAGTTCAACTTCACCATGATGTCCACAGTTCACCACCATTCGGACACTTCGGACGCCATTTGGACACTTATTATCCCAATTCCAGTAAACTTAGTTGTTTTCTTTACCTGATCCAGATAAATAGTTTTGAGACTAGTTTTGTAACATGTCAACAGATGGCAGCACAAGGTTTCATGCAACCTTCATAAGTCAGTGTGCCAAAAGACATTGTCCTGTGTCCATTGGGAGCTGTGCAACTGCTGCATGTCTGAAAACATGCATTACCATGCCTATTTCATCATGGATAGAAAATTAGAACAAAGAGCAAATGTAAAATTGTACACAGAGACATCTGACGTGTTTTGGCAAGTTTGCGGCGATGTTGCAATGAATCATTCAAGTGTGTGAATCAAGACAAGAGATCAGGAAGACCTTCAACAAGCTCAACCCCCGAAAATGTCGAAACCATTCGGCAACTTGTGCATGATGATCGTCAGAGAACAATCCACAACACTGCTGCCATCGTCAGTGTGTCATACAGATCAGTCACAGTCTCACGTATGATCTGAACATGCGCCGTGTTGCTGCCAAGTTGCTGCCACAGGCTGCTGACCCAGGAGCAGAAGAAACATTGCATGGAAGTCTGCCTAGAACTGCGTCAGTGTGCCATGGATGACCCATCCTTCATGTCGAGGATCATTTCCGGTGACAAAACTTGGATGTATGGATACGACACTGAGACGAAGCAACAGTCTTCACTGTGGAAGAGCCCATCATCTCCACAGCCGAAAAAGGCGAGGCATATATCCGCAGCTCATTGTCCTTTTCGACATTTGCAGCATTGCGCATCAAGAGGCCGTCCCTAGGGGCCAGACCACCAATAATGAATTCTATGCTATCTGAGGACATACGGCAAAAGTGACCAGATGTCCGGGCACGCGAAACTAGTAGTAGTAGTAGGATTACTTGATAAACATTTTCTCTGTATGAAGGCTATAGGATAATTTGCAGTATATCATCTTCTGTGTACTTTTAGATTCATTTTATTACATTTAATACTAGTGTAAATACAATCAGTGATATTATTTCAGATTAGTAGATCGGATAAAGATTACGTTTTGTCTTAAAACTGCTCCAACTTGTTAAAATTCATTTATACCACTTCAGCGCTGTTATTTCAGCAATAAAAATAAGAAGTAATCCCTGTTTAAATATTTAGTTTAGCTTTTCTAACTAATATCTATTGGTGCAGGTGTTTGTTTACATTGAGCAAGTAGCTTATAGTAGCTTATTTTAAAGACGATTATTAAATCCAGCACATAACCGTTCATAACATCGCTTTTACTCAACTTATGCAGGTTAAACTTCAAGGATGTATTCAAGTACTGCAAATGTTTTAACTAAGTTCTGTTCAGCGGTCGATTTAAGACGTGGCCACAGTTTGACGCATGCACAGTACAGTACGCTGTCCAAACTTGGGATTTCGGATCTGGCACAAAACTGCTCATAACTCCACTTCTACTTAACTTTTTAAATTTTATTTATGGCGCAGGTTTAACTTTAGGCAAATACCTTAGGACTGGTAAAGTTTCATTAAATTCTGTACAACACACAGACAGAAATTTAGACAGAGAGACAGAAAATTTCTCTGAGACTCTGAGGTTTCGGGTCCTCCGATGTATGAAACGTAAAAGATCTCATTGAAAGAGCAAATTCTGACCAATATACAGACAAAACCCTTTCTTTTATTTATATAGATTTTACAAATAGTAATAATTCTTGTATAAACAACTTTTACAGATTGTTTAATGCATGTGCATTTTTTCCTCAGCAAAGCATTTGTTGATGTTTCTGTGTGGTGTTTTATTGACCTGCGCACTGACGCCACCTGTGTATAAAAAGTTGTATAGCAAGTAGATAACCGAGTGCTAACTAACTGCAGTATGACTGATTAATCCGGTAATGCGTCGTGAGGCCCAGTAAGCGCGTGAGTAATGTGTGTGTGTGTGTGTGTACAATAAAGGCGCGGCGCGTCGGGAGCGCGCGCAGCTGCCCGGTGTGTTTGATCAGGTTATTGCGCTGCGCAGATGGCGCACAGCGGTATTGTGCACACGGGTCACGTGACCCCGCCCTCTTTATCCCCGTCCCGAGAAAAAGCGGCTGAAACAAAAGAGCTGAAACCAAAAGCACCTGCTCTGGCCCAGAGATTAGAGCAACACACACACACACACACACACTGTGAGATTACAGAGAGCGGACTGTACCAAACATCCCAGTGATTACACCAAGACATGCAGAATTAGCCACGCTTTTATCTGTAAACACACACACTCACACACACACACACACGTAGGCTAATGTAACAGCCACATGGTATTTAAAACTCCATCCGAGTTTTTATGATATAACTATCATGATTTTTAGGATTTAAAATATATACTTTATGATAAAAGTATGAAAGTTGAGGTAATTTACCAAAATGAACTTATGAATAAACAATAAAAAAAATAAACAATAAAATATATAAATAAAAAAAATATTAAATAAAAATTCAATAAATAAAAATGTGAATAAAATGTAACCATATAATACTATAGAACAATGTTGAAATTTTTTTTTTTATATTTGTGTGTGTATATGTTAAAAATAATACACACCAATAAAAAAAAAAACAATGAATTGTACAATAAAAATCTAATAACTATAAATAACATTAAATTCATTAAAAAAAATTTTTATATATAACTTCAAATTCACTTCGGGGACTAAATAGATAATTAAATAAATTATTGAATAATATTTGAAATTTTTTTGATTAATTAAACTGAAAAATGTGCATTAAAAAAATTGTACTCCTACAACTATACTGTATGTACAGTGAAATGGCTATACTTTTATTTCCACACAAAAATTCAGTCACCAAACAATCACAGCAGCCCTACACTTAATATTAATATTACTTAAATATTAAGTAAATAAAAAAAAACAGTATATGTATTGTTAGTTTAACTGAAACCATGGTATCTCCTCTCCATGTTGATCTACTGATATTGGAATGTGTGTGTTTATTACAAAGCATAGTCACACTTTCTGAGGGAAAAAATCAGGGAGGGTATGGGACACATGGCCTTGTTTGTGCACCACGTCTGTAGTTCTGCTACAAACTGCTTTCTCCAAAAAAAAAAAAAAAAAAAAAAAAAGACTCTATGGAGACTCTACATCGAATCCAGTAAATCCGGTGGGGGAAGGGAAGATGGAGGCACCAGATGGAGCCCTATGAATAAAAGATTAAAGAATAGACTTTATTTTCAGGCACTGCTTTAACCCTTAACCCTGGGTTTTTAGCGTGTCGCGGTGTGGCACAGCCTGGTCCTGCCGCTTCAGCGGTTTAGGGGAGAAAAGGAGATATTGATTTTCCACTGTTATGTCCGTGACCTTTTTATGATTCCGTCATGCGGAATACATTAGCAAGATATCTGGTGCGATTCGGATCAAAGGTCAGCGTTCAGAGCCGCTTGTGCGACTGAGATCTCCAAGATGGATGCCTTGATGGGGTCCTGACAGGAACAATATATAAATCTTACTTACACACATATCTCAATTAATTGTCCATTTACCTTTTTTTTTTTTAATGTTACTTATTTATTCACTAGATGCTCCCTCATTATCAGAAGTCAACGTTCGAGATGGTACTACCCCCAAAACAATCAAATCTTTCTCCTCCAAGAGTTCCACTTTTTGTTCCTTTTACTGTGTTTACATTTAATATTTTATTAATGCCAGTATTTTTATCATCCACCGTTAATTTTAAAGGTCCCATGTATTACAATTTCTTCAACATGTCAACACAGGTATGAGACCTCCCCCAAATTGAGAGCCACGCCCCTCCAGAGAACAGCAGTTTAGAACCAGCCAGGGGAGGGGTATCTTCTCATATGAGGTCACAATAGGGGGAAATATAATTGGCTTGTTTAAACCCTGACCAATATAGAAAATGGAAAAAGGATGAAAAGCAGGGATTGAAAATCAGTAACCGAAGCAAAAAAAAAAAAAACATCTCACAATGTTGTCATCACAAACAATACTTACATTGCTACAGTAGCTGGACAGGATGTGTAAAACACACAACACACCAAAACCAACATACACACAAATATCATGTTTTATAGTTTTCTTTTATTTAGACAACCCAAATAAAAGGCACATAAAACATTGCGCATGTTTACATAACTCTTTGACAAACGTACATTTAAAAAATGTAGGAATGTTTTCTCTTTCTGCTAATCAGAAAGCCTAGTCTTCATATATACAAAAAAAATTACTGTTGTTAATGTCCTAATAAAAAGGTTATCTCGCGTCTCTGTCGCTCACGTGTGTCTATTCGTACGGTAACTACCATGTCCTCAGAGCTAAACCGTGTTTTGTACAAAGATATACATTCAACTGCCTTCACAGGGGTTTCCCAAATTGTTCATTCACTAAAAACTGAAATACAACTCAATTCAGAATTCGAAACAAGTGTGAACTTGGCAAATAAATGGGACAGCAATTGAAAGAAGAAGACCAAAAAAAAAAACGACAAGAAATATAAAAGCAACACCAACAGTCTCTTCGAAACCAAAGATAGGAACTAAAACAAACCCTTACCATGCACATGTTTTTTTGGTGATTGGGGAATGTAATTCCTGTCAGAAGAGCGACGCTGAATGTGTTCGACATCAGCGTCCGCTTAGGCATGTGCCGATATTTAATCAGTATAAACTCATTATTAAAGTTTACAGCAATTAATTAAGGCAGGAGACTTGCTTTGTAAACTTGACACACAAGATACTACCTTTATAAATATGGCGATGTATATATATATAAAAGCTTGGATCATTCTGTGACGCGTCTACAATAACAATAAGAATATTGCATGTGATTATTGCAGTATATCGTAAAACCGATTATCGGCACATGCCTTAAACTACTGACCAAAAACCTAACAAAAGGAACCCCTTACGTTAGTGTTGTGGAGTGAGGGGAAAAAAAGCAATATCATCACAAAGCTGTGTACCGACACTGGATCACACAGTGTGTACTTAAACTCACATTAGCAGGGCTCTGGACCCTCGTAGTGACCAACAGCGTACGCTTCCTTCTGGACCCGTCTCTTATACGGCGTGTTTAAGTAGTGACACTCCACGTTAGAATCTGGCGGAGTAAAATCCTCTGGTTTAAAGAAACACCAACACCAAAAAAAAAAAAAAAAAAATCCAGTTTGTAAACATGCCCTTCATAAAAGATAGATGGCTTAAATGTCACCCTAAAGACCTTAGCATAGTTACCGCAGAAATGAAACCAACTTGATGTGCTTGCTGTCTAGCCATTAGTGCTCCAATACTGCAGGTGGCGCTGTAGTCATTAAACATTAATGACTAAATGAACAAAACATAGCAATCCTATTGCATTAGCACTAGCTAATGTTGTGTGGTGTCTCCATATTGTAGGGTGATACTGAAAAAGTGTTAAGCTTTCAACTGCTGCCATCGCAACTGGTCTGAGAAAGGCGATTAAAACATCGAATATTTTATGTTAGTGAAAAGGACACTCGTTGAAAGCTGTCACTAGTTAGTTTGTATTATGCAATTTTTTTTTTTTTTTGACATTCCAGATTCCTGGAAATTTTCATAATTTTGTCCACTTTATTGCTAGTTCAGGTTAAAAATATTGTTTGATCCTCTTTGGATACTCACAGTTTTTACTTGCTTTCAGCATGATATTATTTGTAGCCTTTAAAAGTTCATCTCAGAACCACATCAGTTTTAAAAGTGCGTCTACACTATGACTTGATGGGGCTGCACTAAAAATGCGTTCAGGTCCCGCCCTCATGATTTAGGATTGGCTCGCATTTTACAGCCAGTGAAGATTAAACCAATCGTAGATGAGACTGAATTCTTGCGCGTATTCATTAAAGCTATATGAGCACCATGTACAAACATTATCGTTCAGTGCATTGTGATCGTTTCACTCCGGCTTTAGCACCATTCACTATAGCACTGATATCTGACAGGAGTGTATCAGGTATGTCAAATCCACCTTATATATCCAAGACCATTACATACTATTATGAAGAGACCTTGTAGATTTAGAATTAACTGGTATTGCAACAGAATGCAAGTTCATGGATGACGGTATTTAGCAGAGATCGGGTGGTCGCTGGTGATTCCCATCCCTAGCATTCAGAGATGTTAATGTGACCAAAAAATGTTTCATATTTAAAAATGTTTAATGTAATGCAGCCAATCTCACAATCTGTACATGAAAATGTATTACTAATACTATTATGTTCGATGCTCCGCCTGCCCGCCCATCCATCCATCCATCCATCCATCCATCCATCCATCCATACATACACACATACACACATACACACATACACACACACAGTATACTAGAGATGCGGGGGGATGTATTTAGTGATGTATTGCGATTCTTTCGTGTGACAATTCATGTATTGGCACACTCCAAATAATTTTTTTTCATTTATATACGTTTGCCATGCCCAAACCCCCCAGCATTTGGATGCAGGGCTGGTCCCAAGCCCGGATAAAATGGGAGGGTTGCATTAGGAAGGGCATCCGGCGTAAAACCTGTGCCAAGTTGTTGTGCGGACTGGATATTCCACTGTGGCGACCCCTTGTCGGGAGCAGCCGAAAGACCAACAACAACAACTTCGAAGTGGTGAAATGTTGGCTTTCCTCTATAATCCTACAGGTGGTGCTCTCTAAACTATTCACACCCTGGCAGGCAGCACATCGTCCTGCGTGGTAGGAACAAATCATTCGGCAAATTTGGCTGGAATTGTAACAAAATCTATTTTATATCGAATTGAGATACAGTACAAATCGAATCGGCACCTAGGTATCGCGATAGTATCATATCGGGTGGCCCCTGATGATTCCCATCCCTACTGTATACATACATATAAGGTTGTTTGACATAGCAGCTCCTATCATCTTCCAATTCTTGATCATGTTAAAAGACAAAATTAGAGTAGAGTACTTATTTGAATAGCATAGTAATCCAGCGTAATAGTATAAAGTTAATCGTCAATGGCTTTTGCTGCAAGTGGCCACCCAGAAGACATGCACATGTAAATATTGATGGAAGGTCGATGAGGGCGTGTGCTTCAAATCGCAAAGCAAGGGAGTCTGATTTCCCTTTAAGGGCAAAGATGGAAGCGTTCCATTAATAATGGACGGTGAGAACTGTTGTTCAGTTTTCCCCCAATATTATAAGGAGGGGAAACAGGGCGCATAAAAAAATTAATATTTACAAAACAAAATTAAGAACAAGATTCCAGGCTGCTGGATATTATTTTTAAATTTATATTTTAAAGTAGTTGACTGGGATTCCTGAGTAGAAAATTACTCCTAACAGGGCCCTTGTTTAAAGGATTAAAAAAAAGTTCATTGTGAGGTTAAAAGAAAAAACACACAAGGGTATAAAATGCTACCTACTAGTCTTTTCGACATGAATCCAGTCCAAATCTAATTGAACTCAAGTTTTTTGAGGTGCAGCTTTTGCCAGTCACGAGATGGCCCGGGTCTGCCCAGGCTTGTTCCCCGAAACAGGGTTGATCGTTGATAATACTGTTGTTGTACACAAGGGGTATGCTTTCAGTGCAAGAATCTGTCCTCTATCCATTCCTTATTAAAAAATAATAATAATAAAGTAACTGTTGTTCGAGTAAACAAAGCACACCCCAGCCGTCCTTAATAAACAACGCATGAAGAAAATAACAGTCACAAGTCAGTGTTTGAACACTGTAGCCATAAAATAAAAAAGAAAAATCACAACTGTAGTTGTTTAAAACGCATAGGCAAACATCAGCGTAGGCAACTGTACAGTAAAATACAGTTATGGTACCTCAAATCATAAATCACCCTCCATTTCCTGTAAAAAAAAATAAAAATTTTAAAACCTCCCTCTTATAAAAAGCCTTAATGCCTTTAAAACACATTTCCTTAGAAAGAAAATTAAATACTGATTAACAGGCTACAGCTAAACAACCGAAAAAAAAAGAAAAAAGAAAAAAAAAAAAGGAAGGAATCCCAATTTTCTGGGAAGGAAAATATACACACAGCCAGGTCCGTAAGTATTTGGACAGTGACATCATTTTTCCATTTCAAATCCATGGTTGTGAAGCAAAAATATAAAAAGCGTCGCTGTTCAAATACTTATGGACCTGACCAAAAATATATATATGTATGTATAAAAAAAATCAGCACTTATTGCATTTGTCCTTGAAAAACCTCAATGAGGTCTGCGTGCTCAGGGTCACTAAATATTCATCCTCAAACCATGAACGAATCAAATCTAGGTAAGAAATCCTTCAAAAAAAATAAAACTGTATAAAACTCCATCGTCGTTGCAGCGTTGCTCGTGATGCGGCTTGTACGGCCGCGGCACAAGAGTAAACACTCATTGGTTGGGGTTTGGGGGGTTGGGCGGAGTCAGCTGGTTAGGAGAATCAGGTTAAGATCAGGTTCCGGTGCGGTTCACCATGGAGGCGAGGAAGGCAGGACCTGCGAGAGGAAGGGCATGCTGTCCATGGAGCGCATGGCGATGTTGAGCGGCCCGGCGATGTTCATGGACATGGGCGTGGTGATGGCCACCGGGTGGGCGATGTTCATGGCCGACGCGGTGGCTGGGATGTTCACGGAGGCGATGTTCACCGGGCCCGTGATGGTCACCGGGTGCTGCAAACTCACTGGCGCTGACGTGATGTTCACCGTGTTCACCGTGGTACTCAGGTTCATCTGAGCGCCGATGGTCACGGCCGTGCTCGCGTTGATGCGGCTCATCTGTGTAGTGGCGGCCGCAGAAACCGTGACGGGCGTGGCCGTGCCTGAGTGGCATATCTCATTGTTGTCTGGAATAAACAAAAACAAAAAGAGAGAGAGAGAAAAACGATGGGATCGGTTAGCCATATGTGCATGAGTTACAGGACGTCCCATGAACGCAAATCCACTGGTCCTGAAAATGAATAAAAATCTCATTTCAAATAAGTTAAAGATACACATTATTTTGCATATATTGATGTACTTAATTTATTCCTATATTTTTTAATAATAGTATAAAGAAATAGAGAAACATTTAAGCCTACATTTAAAATTTTATTATAAATATAAACTACTGGTTTTATTTGCTTTGACAAAAAAAAGAAAGAAAAAAAAAAGTGTATTGTAAAATTATTCTCCCTGAATGAACTGGTATTTCATTCTCCTATCTCATATCTTTTTCCGTGATAGTTTTGGAGCTATATTTTTGTTTTGCACGAGCTGTGTTGCGAGTAAATTTCATCATCGTTAAAGGAATAATCCAGTGGGTTTTTTTTTGTTGTTGTTTTTTTATCCAATTTCCATCTATTATGTCTGTAGTGTTTGTGCGAATCCCACTCAGCCTGGATTTGAGAAAGACATCATACAAATAAAATCATCATCATCATCATCACACGAATCTTTTTTTTTTGTTTTTACCTTTATGCAGCCCTGAAGAATTCCACTGCCAGTCCCCTATTCAGAAATACAGACACAGAGTGTTACGATGGCCGGATGGCCGCAGCTGTGGGAGGGACTCTGAAAGACGTCACACTCCTCAACCTCACATCACACACTCCGCCAGGCTTTGGCCTGGTCATGGAGCGTCTTTATTAGATTGAAAGTGGCTTAGTATGCATTTGTCAGTGCAGTCAGTTGGTGGTCAAACGATTCAGTCTATAATTGCGATTCTTATGTGAGGTGATTCACATATCGCCACAGTGACCCCATCGATTTTTTAAAACCTATTTTGCTTATAATAGAGATTAACTAGTTGTTCGGCCAGAGACCAGAATTGTCTGATTTGATTGGCTGTGATCGTTGGATCTCGGATTCTGTGCAGAAGTTTCCGAGTGGCGCGACAGTAACGCATGCCGTTGAAGCTTTTACAGCCAGCTAATCTTACACACATGGATCTTATTTTAGTCAACACTGTAAAATCTGCGGACCAACCATCAATGCACATAACCACGATGAATCATTATTAAAAATCTGTACATGTCTGTTATCTAACACACAAGATGAACTGTTACAAAATGGCATAAAAGACAGGGCTAAACTTCATGGATGAGTATTAAACTAAATTTAATTGAAAAGGAGGAACAAAATGCAAACTCTTCTGTCCTGAAGACCGTCCCGTTGCGGAAAACTTTCTGTTCTAAAGCCGTGACATCAGATATTTCTGCCGAATAACATTTAAATTCACATCGCCTTACAGGGAAACGTCACTGCTGTTACAGCATATTAAATCAAGACACTCTGACCGATCGGGTTCGAGAACCGTTTTCATGACAATTGGGGGCAAAATGTCTCAGATCTTTTCATAAGTTAGATAAAAAAAATCTGTAGCATCAACTAAAGTGAAGTCACTCTATATGCAAAAACTACTAATTACTAGCTAATTAATTTAGGATTTTGTTAAATGTTTAAAATAAAACCAGGACTTGGGATGAAATTTCTCAGGAATGAAGACATAAAACTGATTGATATTTACAGAAGACTTAAAACAGTGATGAGACTCAGCAGTAAAACATTTGAACGGTGCAAACGTTTTACAGAAGGTCGTACTACAGTTATTGCCAAGCCAGCTCCACATGTTTGGACCATCAAAGGAGTTCCTGGGATGCCCGATTTTCAAAGGTGAGGCAGGCTGATCATAATCATGTCTCCGGCATGCAGAGAAATGTGAAACCCTGGGATAAGTGCATTAGTGTAGCAGGTGGAACTGTGTTCTGTTAACCTGCATGGTCAAAAGTCCTGGTTTGACTTGAACACCCCTTCCATATTTCTGCTCTGTGCAATGACTGAGGAATTTTTGCTCTTTTGTAAACTGTGGCTAAATAAATGTTACAGATGTGTACAGATGTTACCTCATCACTCTTCGTTCAAAGAAATCTTCATTTTCATATCACAACTTGTATGACTTGTATTACTTCAGCTTCAACAAAATCTGTTTCATAAGGCAGAAACTCACTCTCACTTATAATTATTTCTGCTTAATCCTGTATTCAGGGTCGCGGGGGGCCTGGAGCCTACCCCAGGAGACTTAGGGCACGAGGCAGGGTACACCCTGGACAGGGTGCCAAAGCAACGCAGGGCACAAAGACATGGGAATCGAGCCTGGCCGGGAATCGAACCCGGACCCTGGAGGTGCAAGGCGACAGTGCTAACCACTACACTACCGTGCCGCCGGCAGAAACTGCATTATTTAAAAAAAAATAATAATAATTTTTAAAAAGTCCTTCCATCCAGCGTGTATAATTAAAAAGCACCAAATGGAACAGACCACTCTGTGCTCATATACAGCACTCCGTGAGGTCAGTCTGTGCATGCAACCGGCTCTCTGCTGCAAAGCTCAACTAATTTAAGACCTTAATGCAATTAATCGTGACGCAGAAAAAAGCCACAACGGCCACTGCCAAGCTGAGAGACAAGATATTGAAAAGGATCTAGAGAAGCCAGTGAGAAACCGTCCAGAAACACACAACTGAAAGAACATGGAAACTAAGCTAGGTGAGGAAGTGGTAAATATTAGTAGCAGTGAGTACGGGTAGGTGAAAAAAAACAAGAAAAAAATATATATAAATTTTTGTCCCTTTGCCCCAATATTCCGACTCTGATCAGCTCTCCCGCTCTGCGACATGCTGCGCTACCAGCGCTAACGGCGGCATACCTACCTTTGTTGCAGGAGTTATTGAAGTTCGTCTGGCCGTGCGTCTTTAAGTGGCTGGTGATATAGGCGGCGCTGAGCATCTTGCCGCAGATGTTGCACGTGACCTTGCCCTCATGCCGGATCATGTGAGAACGCAGTCTGTCTTTGGTGGCGAAGGCCGACGTGCAGGCCTGCAGAGGTGAAGAACAGGTTCTTTAATTAACTTAACCTCATGGTCAAACTTGGACTGTAATTCACCTGAAGGTGTTCAATCGTAATGGCTACTACAAAGATTTGGTCTACATCTGGAGTACTGTGCAAAGGTCTGACATACCGTATTACCCTTAGTAATTTACTATTTTAAACCACTATTTATAAACACAACTTAAACATTTATGAATAAATATTACAGAAGGATATTTGCATGGCCAAAAAGAAAGCAATATATTATATGCCAGAGCAGTTTTCAGATGGAAGCCTAAATGTTTTTTGTTTAATGTTTTTGCAAGAAAATAGACAGGAACAAGTGTGACAAGACTACCAGAAGAACGCATATACTCCAGGAAGCTCAGTAAAACCTAACCGCTGTTTTACTTTCAGTATTGTGCAAACATCTTAGGAACATAAAAAAAAAATATCCCATAAGCAAAGATGCTTTTTAAAACATTTCTACATAAAATAAACTCCTGTAAAGAGCACTAAAAATTTAAATACTTTGCTTGAAAAGTAAGAGTAGTGTTAGATTTGTGTAGTTTTAAAACTAAAAACAGATGTTAGGTTTTACTGAGCGTGCTGGAGAAAATGCCAGATTTCTTCTGGTAACTTTGTCACACCTGACACTTGCTATTTTCATGCAAAACCCAGATTACATTAGTTTTTTCCACATAAAAACTGCTCTGTCATGTAATAAGTTGCTTTCTTTACAGGCATGCAAATTTTTTAAATGAATGTTATTTATTTATTCATTTTTAAAGTAGGTTTGCGAATGGTTTTGTACATCATAATGCAGACATGATAAACAAATATAACAATTTAGTACGGTATATAAATAAGGAGGCACTAATTAACGCAAACGTCATCTTTGGCACTAAACGATTTCCTAAAGTGAATATCTTGTAAATATGCAGTTTGCTGCAATGACCCGGGTAATTATTTGTCATTTGTCAATGACTTGTTGTTTATTACAAGTGAGTAAGTCTGGCAGACACAGCAAGTCCAAAAATAAACAAACACTCTGTGCACCTTCAAAGTGGGTCTCCAGAACCATTCTGGTGCCATAAACCCTAGGTTACCTCTGGTGAGTGTAAAGGTTATACAATATGATGTAAACATATTCACTGTCATCAAAATAATTCAATGAGCATAGTTCTCTTGAGATGTGGGCGAAGTCATCCTAAAGGAGACCAAATTATTATAGGATAAAGGCGCTCACTCGGAAGAACTTTGGATTAATTTGCATTCACACTCATCTCTAGTAAACCCACGGCATTGAAGCAAAAATAAACAACCCCCAAAAGGATGAAGCAGACTAGTTTTAGTTTCATTTGTCATCAGTGTGTATAAGGGAAATGAAGGAAATACAAGGAAATTCTGATTTCTACCAACATTTATAAATGTATTTTATAAAAGGTTCTTTTCTGATTCAGATTAGAAAATCAAATCTGACATGAAAGCACAGAGGTAAGACAAAAGCACCAAAGTCTTTTTAAAAAAAAATTTATTTAAAGAGAAGGTCGGTGTGTGTGTGTGTGTGTGCGCGTGTGTTAAGGTGATGCTGAGGTCCGTACCGTTACTTGGCACTTAAACGGTCTCTCTGAGGAATGCACATGTTTGACATGGCAGCTGAGATGGTCAGGCCTAGGGAGAAGGGAAAAAACAGGAAGTCAGTGAGATCTTTAGATATGATAAACAGATCTATTATAGTAAGTTAAGAAATTTTTTTTTGGTGTGAAATCTGGAGGATTGCTTTGTTGTTGTGGTTCTTTATTAATGACGGCCGTAATTTAGCAAAAAGAGAAAAGTTCAATATTATGTCTCCAAGTGTGCGCTGATCCAGAACAGCTGCCCGATCAACGTCCCTCTCTCACCACCACTCGTTATTTGCTAAAAGAAAAAACAAACAAAAAAAAAAAAAAAACAGTAGCACTTTCCACTCTACTTGGGCTACATACTTTTAAATGACTGAAGAAATAAATAAACAGGCCTCCTGTTGCTGCACTCTGACCCTGGCCTGCTGTGAGGGTATTCAACTTGAAGATTTTTGAGCAAGCAAGCTCAATGTTACGCGCCGAAACGTCCTGCGAGGAGAGTTCGAGCGCTACTGAACAGTTGGCGTGCTAAAAATGGCTCCCTTTCTTCTCGACTCGCATTGCTCACCCTGAAATTAATCCTTAGATTATTAGTCATGCAGTGCCGTGAGCTGGAACGGGATGAGGAGGGGAGCTGTTCTGACGCATGCTGCCTGGAAATAGAGGAGTGATGAAGCAGGCTCTTAAAGCAGCCACGATCGAAGATCTACAGGGACTGTGTAATGGTAAGCAAGAGGAAATCCCAGACTCCTGTGTCACTGGAGTTTTTTTTTTTTTTTTTTTTTTTTTACATCCCCCCCCTTTGGTTTTTTTGCCAAAATCTCTTGGGATAGCATCGGCAGTCTGAATGAATCTAGGGGAATCAAAGCAGCCATGCTTGGCCCCCTCCCCCCCGCGGGCCGTGATGGTAGGGCCCGCCGCGTGCTGTGGCACACAAAAGCAGCCAGTCACAACTATTCACTGTGGTTATAAATCAGCCGGCTGCGGAGATAAATCAGCGGGAGCTAGACAATGTTAACGTCATATGGAGGAGCAGATGGTGAAGCCGGCTACGTCTTTGTACACGTATTTCACAACTTGAGTATTAAAAACCACTGACATCATCCCATTCTGCCAGATCAGGCCACTAAACATACAAAGTACACACTGTGTATACACAGGCCTTAAACCAGTTCAAATATTTTCCTTTAGTATACGGCTTTTACTTACTTAAAACTCGATACATTACCTAATTAGTCTTCATTAGCTAAATCAGTGTATTTCTCAAAACATCCTGCATTAACCGTACGAAGCGCTATGCCTCAGAGCAGCTAATTAACATCATTCTGAGGTAAAATATTTAGCAAAAACCTATTAACTGAAAAAACATGGACCTAAACAGATCTGGTTTATTTTTTTCTGAGGTAAAAAGAATCTTATTTAATTCTAATATCGCTCAGTCGCTGATATTTATAGCTGAGCAGTCAGAAACATTATCTTAGCCACATTACATCCAAAGCATAAAACAAAAGTAACTAAAAACATCCTACAAAATAAAATAATATAAAATATTTAGTGTTTTAAAACAGTTTGGGCCTGTGTAATAGTTAGCTCGATGGGTTGGGAATCACCAGTCACGATTTTATAAATATTCAGCTTCAATATTACATTTTCCCTCCATTTTGTTACTATTTTAAACTTTAACAGATTTTAAATTTTAATCTTCAAATACAAGAGTTTAACACATTTAACTGAGCTGCACGTATCTCTGTCCTCCACCATAATTATTATTTTTATAAGGCAGACCGGAGGGTTTTAGCATGCATGAATTAAAACGATTTTTTAATTGTATAATTATACTTTTTAAAATTGATTTTGGAGTCAGTGTGGCTCCAAAAACAAATCATAAAACAATCGTGATTCGAAACTGAATAAATTTTTCCTCATATCACTAGTAGAGAGAGCATTTTATTTAGCTACGTAGATAGCTAGCCAGCTAACCTACCCACTCCCATGTGACTGAAAAGTAGCTAGGATAGTTATAGACTGTGTTAAATTGTTCAAATCGAGTTAAAAATCAGTCTGGGTTTCTATATATACATTTTATAATAATTTACCTTGTGCTACTTTAATTTGAGAATGATCAGAAAATGAGTTTGGAGATCACAGAAATCTAACAATGAGAGTAGCTAGTCAATTCACTGTTAATCTTTAACATTTAGTTAAAGCTAGCAAAAAAAAAAAAAAACTTTCATTCTATTATAACACAGTTGCTAATATTTACAGTCAAACAGTTATCAAATATAATCTTAGCCAAATCACCAAAACAAAAATCCAAAGAATAAAACAAAAGTAATAGTTAGCTCAACGCTAATATTCTGAACTGTAGCAAGCTACAGAAAGATTATTCTAGAAGCTATGTAGCTAAACAGCAGAGAATATGCTGAAACAATATTAAAAAATGTTTTTATTATAATAATATTTAAGACTTTTTGTATTGAAATGCACTAATTAATATCCTGACAACTACCTAGCTAACATAGAAAGATCTATTACAAAGCTTCTCTTTTCTTTAATAAACTGACCAAAACGTAAATCACAACAATTAGTTGTTCGGTTACATAGATAGATAGACAGAGAGATAGATAGATAGACACACAGAGAGACAGATAATCTCAATACTACTAACAATCCTATTAAATACAACAATAAAGACCAAGGCTCTTAGCAGTTTCGCTTCTCTGTAGGGATGCACCGATACCACTTTTTTGGAAAACGAGTACGAGTACTTGCATTTCAGTACTCGCCGATACCGATACCG
>JAQMYL010000009.1:4745420-4762686 GCA_030014365.1 Clarias pachynema
CATTAATTAAATAATCAGATTTATTAACTAATGATTACAATAGTTTACTTTTTTTTACTGTGGAACATCTATGACATAATTAAAATGCGCTTCAGTGAATACAATATTTTGGATTGTGCTTTTAACACTAGTCACAAAACAGAACCTTTACAGAAATCGTGTACATGAGGTGAGAGTGGCAAGGAAAACCTCCCCGAAAAGTCATGAGAAAGAAATCCTGAAAGAAACCAGGGACCCATACTCTTCTCGGAAAGCTGGTAATGGTACTTTGGATTGGACATTAAAATCTTTTTACACCAATTATTTTATTTTCTCCAAGTTCTCATCAAATATTTAACATAACAAACACAAGTTAATAAAACATGAACATTACAGTTTCAAAGTTTTATCACTAAAGTATTAATTAATAAACCCAACACTGTGATCTATTATGCAGTTTTTTTATTCGCTTATCAATTAACTCAATTTGTATACTGAAAGCTAAAAGGTTATACTTTTGGTAAGTCACCTTTATCTGAACTGCAAACACTAATAACCAGATACAAACAAACCAAAAGTTGTAAAAAGCTGTATATTATTTTTTATATATATTTTTTTTAATAAATTACATTTTATCATTTTAAAAGTGTCTGTTAGCTAAAAAACGTTTAGCTAAAAACTTTTGCTAAAATATGTCTTTATGTTGTGTTAATACTTGATTAAATAACGTCACAGATGTTTTATAACACCTTTTTTGTACGAGTATGAAGTACCAAATTCATTTAGTTGTTTGTTGATAAAACTAGTTTTAATATTGCTATCAATTAAATAACGAAAGTAACATTAGCCTATAGCTAGCTTTGCAAACATTACCTAAGGTACACACACTCACATTACACACAACTACTGTTACACATAGTTAATAGCTATTAATGACGGTCAGCTGAATAAATTTAAGTATAAAATATCCTTTAGGGAGGTACGTAACACTTGCATATCACAACTAATTACTTGTTTGTTATAGATGTTTTACTGAGAGGGTTTTTTTCAGTAAGTTGCAAAGTACAAGAAAGTAATTTTTTAGCTAAAACCTAGTTAGGCAACTAACATTTTTAACAAACTAGTTAGTAGTGAAAACTGGATAACTAGGAGAGGTTATGCAGAAATTCAAATTAATTAACTCAATATGTATGGATCAAACAGAGCTAAAAAGTTATATTTCTGGTAAGTTAACACTGTAATAACCAAACACAGTAATAACCAAATACAAACAACCAAAAGCTGTAAATAAGATGTATATAAATTTAAAGTTTAAACCAACATATCTAGAAATGTTTTATACCAACAACTGAAAAAGTGTATAAAGCATCTAAAAACAAAACTAAACTTAACTTCTAGCTAAAATATGTTGTTTTAATACTCAATTAAATAACGTTAAAGATGCATTATAAACTTTTTTTTGTAAGTCTGTGGTATCAAAGTCATTTAGCTCATTTAGTCATTGCTAACAATGAAATAACGAGGGTAACAGATTGGCCCTTCACTAGCTTGTAAACATTACATATATACATAATAACACAAAACTCAGACTAAAACAGTTAATAGCCAGTAATAGTGAGTAGAATAAATTGAAGTATAAAATGGGAGGAAAAGATATTTTACTCAGATGTTTTTTCAGTGAGTGAGGCACAAGAAAAGAATATATGTATTTTTTTTAAGGTTCAAGCTAACGTCTCCAGAAATATTTGATGCCAACAGCTGAAAAAAGTGTAAAAAGAAGCATCTAAAAACAAAATTAAACATAACTTTTAGATAGAATATGTCTGTGTATTTTGCTTTAATATTCAATTAAGTAATGTTACAGATACTTTATAACAGTTTTTTTGTAAGAGTGTGAGGTATTCACTTCATTTAATTTTTTTTATTTTTTTATTTTTTATACATCAAACTAGTTTTAATATTGATAATGAAATAAGAAGGTACCAGGTTAGCATGTAGCTAGCTTGCACAGTTGAAAAGGTATCTAAAAACAAGCAACTAAATGCTAAACTCAACTTTTAACTAAAATATGTGTTTGTTTTGTGTTAATACCCGATTAAGTAATATTATTAAGCATATTATTGAGGTAATTACTTGCCACACATTAACGGGGGGGGATTAATCTTATGCACCTTTCAATTAATGTACAATTACACTAAAGGTTAAAACGTGATCTTAAGCACATATATTAAATAAATCAAAAAATTAATAATTAATGAAATTTGGTGATATTAGTTTACTGAAGCAGTCGCCTCCATAGCAACCGTTATATACACGTAAACCGTTAGACCGAGTTGCACGTGCATTCAAACCCCCCCCCCCCTCCTTCATCTCCCGAGACGTTTTGGGAATATAGGTTAGAAACAACAACAACAACAAAAGAAAGAAAATGTTTGTTTAAATATAATCATTCAAACGTAACGGGAAAGTGATGGAAAGACCTGTTATTAATGTTTTCGGGGTGTGTATGAAGCTGTGAAAGCTGAGTGAGGTCGAAAATCGTTGAAATAACGTATATAATGTTATAACAGAGCTAGCTTATAGCTAATTTGGCGGATTTTTTTTTTCTTCCACCCTAGGGTTTCAGATAGGAAACCGACGCTTTGCACACAATCTGGTTGAGAATAACTTGGCATTTCAGGTTGAAATAACAAATGATAGTTAGTATTGCTTGTGATAACTTTACATTTGTAAGAATCGAGTAAGTTAAGTGTTGCACGAGCGCGCGCGCGCGCGAGCGAGCAAGCAGGCAAACGCGTGGAAACCAGTGAACGCTTCGTGTAAGAAGATAAACATCTGATCTGCTAAGTCATGCACTGAATGAAAAGTTAAACGAAAGACACACAGTCATGTACATGCATGCATGTATGTATGTATGTATTAAAATCCCCGCTCCCGCGGTTTGCACTGGGGGGGGAAAAAGTTCCCAGCGCGCAACTTGTCTTCATTTGTACATCCAGAGTCACCCCACGTTTCTATAGTTTACCGAATGTATCAGATCTTTATGCATCTTTAACAAACACAATTGATCAAACAGGAGGAAAAATTCCAACGTGTGAGCTGCCTTTCTGTTTTGCATGTGATTATGATTTAAGTTAAGATTTTATTTCTCAACTGAACCATGTTTACTTAATCAAGTCCCAAGCATCAGCAATATCTTTAAAAAAAAATAATAATAATGTGTTAAAAAAAAAAAAAAAAAAAAGCAAGCGGTTTTTGCCCCATCGTCATGCCCTGCCTCACAGCTGGAAGCCCGGGATTTGATGCACCATTGTTTTGCTTGGATTGCTCTGCTCTGCTTTAAATCTATCCTTTTTTTCCCTCCCAAAATAACCAAACTTAAAACTCTGAAACCTGGCGAGTTAAATCATTCCTTGTCCATAACATTTATTTTTTTAAAGCATCCCAGAGGCTCCTTACCTGAAACAAGAAGGTACTCCAGCTCGGCTCCATTGCCACACTTTGAAAAAAAAAATCTGCTGGAAAACCTACAAGAAATCTACAACAAAGCAGCTCAACATGGCAGCTGCTACAACTTCCTGTAACCCCAGGGCTGAACCATTTCACTGAGTTACAGGGGGTGGGTGGCTCAGGGTTACAGCACCATCAAAGTTATGCGTGGGTGGAAAATATTTAAACAATGTTTAATACTATGGGAGTGCATGTATTATATCATAACACAGCCATTTAAAATAGTTTGAATTAATCTTTTGTGACAAAATAGTCACTTTTACTTATTAGAGACACCCCTTTTCTTACAGTGAGTTATACTTTCTGGGACGTTAGGGGGGAAAAAAAGCAAGTTGATCCATTGCACAGAGATGTCTTGAATGTATAATATGATGCTTTCTTGTTATTAATGCGTTTTCTTTTCTTGTTTCCCCCAAGCATATCCATTTAGATTCTAACTAGGATCCAATTCAAAAAATGAAAGCGAAAGAGCTCATTTTACTTAATAGTTTATTTACTTAATCATTACTTCTTATCTGTCATCCATTTTCCTGTCCAAGGTTCTTGTACAAGTCTGACAAAAAAAAAAGATATAATAAGGCACACATTACCGGAAACAAAAAACAAAGTGGACAAATATTTTGGCAAAAATGTGTTGATTCGGTTATAATAATAATAATAATAATAATAATAATACACACTTAAAACAATACGGCTTGATGGTGTTGCTTTCCAGACAGTCCTTTGTTTTATTCGCAAACACAGCCCGAGCAAGAAAACATAACAGATCTGGAACATCGATCTGAGTTTGGAAACGAGCATCTGGAAATGAAATGGAAGCTTACAAAAACACACTCCCACTCACTTTCAGTAACCACTTCATCCTGGTCTGGTTTTGAGCTGGATCCAGAGCGTATCCCAGAAACATTGGGTGTAATGTAGGAGAATTCTTTCTGGATCAAACCCCAGTACATCATACTGGCACCATACACGTATTCGTACACTCAAACACACCTAGGGGCAATTTGTCACATCCAATAAATCCACCTACGTATTTCTTGGGAAACAGGAGGAAACAGGAGGAAACTGGAGAAACCATAAAAGGACTCAGGGAAACCATAAAACTCAGGATCAAGTGGGTCAGTGTCCAAAATCTGCTTCTTGGGCAGGTTCACATGAAGCTTATCACCACCAGCCTGCATAATGCAAGCTATGTGTGGGCACGGCAAAGTTTCCTGAAATAGCTGAAACTTGTTCTGGCAGCTGTTTTGAACACAGATGTCCAAAACCTGGTGTTATTTGTAGACATCTTGTTCTTATACAAATGTCTTCTGTTTCTTTTGGTTCCAGTGGCGTTTTCTTAATAGAAATATATATATATTTTAATCTAAGATAATTTAAAAGATAATTTAAAACCTAAATATAGAATTAATTAATAAAATTAGTCTTCATATAATTTTAATTAACTGTGAATAAACTAGTGGTTAAAGATATTTGACTGTATCTCAGTGGTTAATGATGTCTGACTGTACCTCAGTGGTTAGGGACCTGTGACTGTACCTCGGTGGTTAATGTCTGACTGTACCTCAGTGGTTAGGGACCTGTGACTGTACCTCGGTGGTTAGGGACCTGTGACTGTACCTCGGTGGTTAGGGACCTGTGACTGTACCTCGGTGGTTAATGTTTGACTGTACCTCAGTGGTTAGGGACCTGTGACTGTACCTCGGTGGTTAAGCAGCTGTGACAGTGGTAAGTCACTGTGGTAGATGATTGGTTAATTTCCTGTGCCTTTGTTAGATCGATGGTTAAGATTTTGTTACTCTGATAGATAAGTTAAGGATCTATGACTGTGATAGATAAGTCGTTAAGGTCCTGTGGTTGTGGTAGATCAGTGGTTAAGGAACTGCGGTTGTGGTAGATCAGTGGTTAAGGCCCTGTGTCGGTGGTAGATCAGTGGTTAAGGACCTGTGGCTATGGTAGATTAGAAATAAAATTTCCAAGCACACATTTCCAGAAACAAAAAACAAAGTGGACAAATATTTTGGCAAAAATATGTTGATTCTGTTATTATAATAATAATAATAATAATAATAATAATAATACACTTAAAACAATAAGACTTGATGGTGTTGCTTTCCAGACAGTCCTTTGTTTTTATTCGCGAACACAGCCCGAGCAAGAAAACATAACAGATCTGGAACATCGATCTGAGTTTGGAAACGAGCATCTGGAAATTAAGGAGCATTGACTGTACCTCAGTGTCTGTACCTCAGTGTCTGTACCTCAGTGTCTGTACCTCTATATCTGTGGTAGATCAGTGGTCGAAGATGTTGTCATGTGGTGGGTTTGTGGTTAAGAACCTGTGTCTATGGTAGAGCAGTGGTTGAAGATGTTCACTTGTATAGATCTGCGGTAGGTCTGCGGTTAAGTGGTATGTGTCACAGTAGCTATTGCTATCAATCCTAAAACTTCCATAAATTTCCATAAATAAAATGCATTTTCTATGAAAATAGAAGAAAAATGTCACGTGTTATATATTAAATGTGAATTGTTGACATTCAATAAAAGTGACCTAAAATGTAATATGTTAAATTATATCAGAATTTACTATATAAATATGGGGTCTTATATTTATCTTATCCCCAAAGGCCCAGCGTGGCTGCAGGTTTTTATTTCAACAGAGCAGGAGCCACATGATTCCACTTGTTTAATCAGTTCACCTTAGTTTACAATTATCTGTCAAATTTGCTTTTAACTTAATGTAATGAAAAACTGTAGACACATTGGTCTTTTGTGGATAAGATTGAAAATGCCTGAGATAAAACTACAAAATCCTAATTCACTATTTAAGTTGCAGACTTTACGCTATGTCAGTAGAGGGCGCTGTGCACATACTAATGATGCGACTGTGTATAAGATTATAGTAGGACAGTTTTCACTATCTAACCCCCTGAAGACATTACTGTTGATTTTTTTTAATGTATTTTTTTAATAATAAAAAGCATCTTGTAATGCATGGATTACAGAAAATGTTAAAGCAGCCACTTAAAGCAGGGTTAGAAATGCAGCATGATGTTTATTTTTAAATAGTAAAAAAAAAAAAAAGGATTTTTCTTAAGCAGTCACATCTCCATATCTTAGGAAACTACAGAAGTCTCTTACGGCACATGTAGAATAAATTAATGCAGTTACTAAAATACATTAGGCGTTTTTTTATTTATCTAGTTCATATTAAGGATTCTTCAGCTCCTCTGAGAGAACTCTGGGAACTCTTACAAGCTCAGTGTACACAGTGTACAAGCTCTCAGACAGTGTTCCAAGCTAGATGATTTGTAGAAAGCTGTAAACAACAACAATCAAAAGCTATAAATGTGTTAAGAATCATTTGAAAATAAGAAATCGAGAATCACATGAGTGTAAATCGGATAACACGTCCAAGTAGAGATAATCAATTTAATGGGCGTGATGATTGCATTCATGGATTATTTATGTAAAGAAAAATATCATTATTAATTTAAGGAAAATGTTGGATTACTTAATTAAAGTGTGATTATTTTGTCTCTAATTCAGCAATAGTATTATATGATATGAGGTACTGTATAATTAGAATAATTGATGAAGTATGAGGTGGCATGGTGGTGTAGTGGTTAGCATTTTGGCCCCACACCTCCAGGGTCCGGGTTCGATTCAAGATTCAAAGAACTTTATTAATCCCAGAGGGAAATTGCCTATACTTGTTACAGTTGCTTACAGTTGTTTTCCTGCCTCAGGTCTGTGTGCATGTTCTCCATGTGCTTGTTGGGTTTCCTCTCACAGTCCAAAGACATGCAGATTAGACTAATTGGCGTTCCCAAATTGCCCATAGTGTGTGAATGATGGCACAGGGTGTACCATGCCTTGTGCCCAAAGTCTCCTGGGATAGGCTCCAGGCCCCCATGACCCTATACACGGGATAAGCGGTATAGAAGATAAATGATAAGTTATGAAAAAAAAAAACAGTGTTCAGCAATGTTTAAAGATGTGTTAAACAACAGTGTTTTCAGCTTTTTCCTTTAGGAAAAATATATTTTATGGGAAAGCAGAATGCGTTTCTTCTGACAGAAACATTATGTGCCAGGTTATTCTACAGGGTTATTCTACAGGATAAGGGTTATTCTACAGAAATGGTGGAATTTCCATCATAAGAAATCTCCTGAAATGTATTTCTTTTTTCACACCAATAACTTTTTTTAATAGCAATACCTTACTTTTAAGCTTTATGAATCCACAAGAGAAGAACTTAATGCAGTTTTTATTTTCTTTATACATTTAATAACTGGTGTAACGTCTCTTTCTGGTAACACCAATGACAATTTAAAGAAAAATCATAGCTATTTACAAAATGGCTTCCATGTTTAAGACAACATGGTTTTCAGTTTTGTCAAAAGCAATCAATTATTAGATGTAATCAGTTTTTATGTTCAACTTTTGACAGTTCACTCACTCACATTTATCTTCTATACCACTTTATCCTGTATTCAGGGTCACAGGGACCTGGAGCCTATCCCAGGAGGCTTAGGGCACGAGACAGGGTACACCCTGGACAGGGTGCCAATCCATCACAGGGCGCACACACACACTCACACATTTCGGGCAATTTGGGAACGCCACTTATCCTAACCTGCATATCTTTGAACTGTGGGAGGAAACCAGAGTACCCGGAGGAAACCCACCAAGCACGGGGAGAACATGCAATCTTCATGCACACATGGGAATCAAACCCAGACTCTGGAGGTGCAAGGCGACAGTGCTAACCACTACACCACCGTGTCGCCTACTTTTGACAGTTAAAATTATGAAATGAGTAACTCTAATGACAGCCCTAGAGATTTGGGAACACCACTTAACACCTAATCTGCATGTCTTTGGACTGTGGGAGGAAACCAGAGCACCCTGAGGAAACCCACCAGAACCAGACCCAGACCCTGGAGGTGTGTGACCACAGTGCTACCTAAGTGACAGAACATTCCACCATTGATCCATATCATTAATAAACTGAGGAAACACATTGGAGTGGGCGTGGGCACTTAGGGTGGCATCTTCTGCTCTGGCATGAAGTGCAGTTTATTATACAAGCATACCAAGAAGCAAATAAATCAGCCAGCAGGGGTCAGAGCACTCAGTGCGTCCTGGCTTTCGAGTTAAACATTTAAAAAGTCTGCTCTTGCTGCTTGGTTGTACTAAAAAGACTACTGCTTTAGAGCACGCACACACAGGCACGCACACGCGCGCACGCACAGGAGCGCGCGCGCAGACACGCGCACTCTGTCCTATTTCTACCGGCACAGACAGTATCGGAGCGGTGAGTGTTTACTGAGCTTTACTAAACACTTTTCAGGGCTTACATGGTTTATGTGTCATTACTTTAGTGCGTGAGAGTATCAGAGAAATCATTAGGCGCGTATAAGCTTTGGACTGTCAGGAGATGATTAAATATGAGTCTTAGGAAGAAATGCGACAGTAATGAGTAAAGTGCTGTAAAGACTGTAATAGACAAGATGAACCTGTATGTTTTTTAGGTCATTGGTGTAACATTATGCAGTGTTCTGCACAGAACTTTCATATAATCCCAAAGGCTTTGAACTATTTCCGGAAGTGCACTACACACCTTTGTACTGGAGTTCTAATTCTCTCGGTTACACATCAAAGGCAGGTTTGTTTCACATCACGTGCACGAACCTTTCTGCAGTTCTCCAACACACACCATAGAATAATACTTACTGTTTAATATAATTTGAAGGCTAAAATGTAAATTCGTCCTTGTAGGGGGTTACCTGTCATTGCAGGTAAGCTCCAGCCAATGGGAATGTGTAACGTCACAGAGTAGGCGGGGCTTTCAAACCAGCACTTTTTTTTTTCTTCAAAGGAATTTGCTTGTGCAATGTTTGTTTGCAGCTGTATAATTTACCTGAGTCATTTTATGCAGATTTTAACAAACCCGTTTTTTTCGGTACGTTACTCTTCTTCTCGTCTTTTTCACTGTTGTTATTATTATTATTTTACAGATTATGGATGGATGCTCCGGCTCCTCTGGATGCCTTGTCAAAGCATGGAGGTTGCATTAGATGTGACTGAAATCCACCCTTGACTTTTTCTTTTTTATTATTATTTTATTTTGCCTAAGAAGAGCCCGGTTGATTTGGTGGCGCTTGACTACTCCAGCTGAAAATGTTCAGCCTGATTAAAAAAGACAAAGAGAAGGATGGGGTGAAGAAGGAGAAAAAAGAGAAGAAGGACAAAAAAGAGAGGATGTCCCAGGCTGAGCTGAAGAGTCTGGAGGAGGTAGGGATGCGACGGGGGTTCTTCAACCTACAGCGTGGTGGTTCCAAGAGAGAATCCAGGACCAAGTTGGAGATTTCCGACCCTATTCCAATTCAAGTGGTCAACAACCCAGAGCTCACCTTGATCGACGTGACGTCTGATAGGATCAGTAACAGAAGCAGCATGCTCCTGGATGTCGGGCGTATAAGCACCTCTAGTTCCGCCGACAACATTAAAGGTGAGACTATCCAGGCAACTAGACCTGGATCCCTGACAAAGCAGGACTCCCCTGTGTTAAAGCTTATAAAACGTTTATCCTTCTCTCAGAAGAACAAAGACGAGAGTCCGTCAGAAGGTTCGGTTCCATCCGGACCAAACTCTGGTGCTCCTTCTCCACAAGTGGAGCAAAAGGTTTTTCAACCTTTGCCCAAATACATCTCCCACCGACGTGCCCCACTCAAAAAGGTCCAGATACCCTTATTAGTCGATAGAATGTTTCAAGGCGACTTGTCTTTACCAGTAGTCATGCCTCCTGAAGTCCCTGAACCCAGACAGCTGGAACTCCAGCGGCGCAACACTGGCGACTTTGGCTTCTCCCTACGACGCACCACCATGCTGGACCAAAAACCTGATGGCTCGGTCTACCGCCGTGTCGTCCACTTTGCTGAACCCGGTGCGGGCAACAAGGACTTGGCTCTAGGCCTGGTGCCAGGAGACCGTCTGGTCGAGATCAACGGGATGAACGTGGAGAATAAAAACAGGGACGAGATTGTGGAGATGATCCGGCAATCAGGAGAGAGCGTCCGCCTGAAAGTGCAGCCCATCGTGGAGCTGAGCGAGCTTAGCCGATGTTGGTTAAGAAACAGTGCAGGGGTCCGTGGTGAGGCCTGTGAGGTAAGAAAACCTACCTGAATGACTTGTGTCATTACCATGACAGGTCCAGTTACCATCAGTGTGAAGTTTTGCTGTTCGAATGGGTTCGCTACAACTACTTGAAATGGACTGCTCTAAAATGCATATGCCTAGGTGTGAATGAGTGTGTGAGGATACAGTGTAGATTTGCGTCCCATCCAGGGTGTATTCCTGACTTGCACCCTGTGATGCCAGAGTAGTAGACTGATTTATCAGGTACTGAAACTGAATTCATGAATGAATGAATGAATGCATGCATGCATGTCCCATGATTTCCAAGTTGTTTTACTTTTACTTTTCAGTGGCCTGTTCCTTTATGACATTGCTGTTGAATTAGCTTTTTTCCAAAATATCCTTTTGAATGTCTTACCAAAACAGAAAGATGTTCAACAGTCATTCTACTGCTTAGTTCCCTGCAGCAATGTCAATGCATTGTTCCAGGTGCAAGAAGAAGCACAGAGCTAGGATTCAAGTTACACTTTAGTGAAGTATTTTGGATCCCCTATACTGATATGCCTTTGCAGAGATATGCTCTGCCCTAGAGTACGCAGGGTTGAGTGTGATTGCACATGAATTCATCGAGTTATCCTACGAGAGGACGATGTTGTAGGTTGTGGCCTGGACTGACATCAAAAAAGCCCTTTGTTCAGTCCGGAGTGGTGTACATGATATCATCGGTGTTGAGTTTCAGCAAGTCAGCACGGATGCACCTGAGGGGGTTAACCCTTCCCCTGCACTATCTCAGAGATCTCTGTGATTTTTATGACTCTTTAACCGCCACGTCCGGTTGTATTAAGGTGTCATTCTCACCTGTATGATGCAAATAGAATGGTACGTTCTCTAAATCGCTCAGAAAATGTATGGAGGTAATATGAAGTTTGTTATTTGAATCACGCAAATGTAAAAAGGCTGAAAATAACACTTGCTATTTTCTACCCTACTTCATCGCCGTATTCCCCTGTTACACTATGGCACTGTTTCACCATCATTCTGGTCCAGCAAAAAGGGTGACCCAGTTTAAATATCTGGGCTGCACAGTTTGGCTTGCTTTCCCGCTCAAGCTCGAACTCCTCCAAGCAGGTAGATCTCTGATTATAGTACTGTAACAACACTAAATCAGAGGAAGTTGGAATTGGGAGAAGAATATAACATGAGATTGGAAGAGAAGGCAGTCCATTACTTGAGGAAGTAAAAGCCAAGACCTTTATGTAGAACGAGATATGAAAGAGCTTATGCTTATACAAGTTCCTTATATTGAAGTAATGAGGTATACCTGCGGTATAGGTCTCTCCGTAGACACACAGTTGTGCAGTTTAGACTCTTAAATGTTGTTAATAAATAAACCCTGGATATATGTTTATATAATTATATTATTAAATTTAATTTGTAAGTATTCAAAGAGACTAACCAAAGAAAAAAAAAACTGATGGACAGCTAATAATTACATCCGAATGTGCCAGACAGGAGATGTTTAACAAGCACATGTATGTGTTCAGGCCCTTGCCTATGCTGATAACCTCCACTCTTCTGGAAAGACTTTCCACTAGATTTTATGGGGATTTGTGCTAATTCAGCCATAAGATCATGTGCAATGCAGGAGGAAACCCTGGCTCGTAATCAACGTCTAGTTCCAAAAATCTCCAGGGGTCTGTGCAGGCCAGTCGAGTTCTTTAGCTCCAACCTCGGTCAATGTTATTCATCAATGATCGTATGGAGAAGACCTTCATATGTGATGCGATGGTCAGGTTTTCCCAAACCTTTAGCCCTGTAGTGTATCATTTGTCAAATTGTATGCTAATAAACCACAACTTAATGTAGAACATACCAAACTATTAAAGAAAATAGTTCATTTGGATGCAGATGGAGACCACCTCACTCAGATGCTCTTATTTAGCATTCACACCCAAGTATATCTTTAGCTTAGTGGTTAGCACTGTCGCTTTGGGTCCGGGGTCTAGGGTCCGGGTTCCATTCGATCCCGCATCAGGTCTGTGTGCTTGCATGTTCTCCCTGTGTTTGGTGGGTTTCCTCCGGGTATTCCGGTCTTCTCCTACAGTCCAAAGACATGCAGATTAAACCGATTGGTGTTCCTAAATTGCCTCTTAGGATAACGCGGTATAGACAATAAGTGAGTGTGCGACCTAAGTGTAATAGCCATGTTCTCATCTACACCATGCATCTACAGTAAGTTCCATTCAAATAATCAACTTGAAGCATCCTGAACACTGGAGTATACACGCTGTAAGTGTTCCTCAGAACGAATGTCCTATGAGCGGATGCTTTACATAGGTGAAAAGTCAATAACCGCTCCAGGCAGACTCTAAAGGAATGCTTATGCGTTGTTGTGGACTGAAAGGTTAACATTGCACAACGTAAGGAATGCGGCTGTAGAAGTAGGTGTGGTAAGATTACAGCCTGAATGGACTAGTGGGCTAAAGATCCGATGGTTGGTGATCTTAAACCTGACACTTTTTGTTTCATAATTACATGATCACATGCGTCGGTCAAATAAGTGCTGCCTTTCCACAAGGAAAGGAGTTCTGTGGGATGCTGGAGGTCATCTGTGATCTACGTGTGGTTGCTCTATGCTAATAGTGATGTAAGATTTAAGAGATGTAAGATTCTCAACTTATGATATGGTTCGTTGGCAGGACGTGATATTATCCCTCATTGTGCGGTTAGTTCTCACAGATTAAATCAATTTGTTTTGAACTTTATCAGTCACCATCATTTTCCACACGTATCACCAGAGCCGGATGTTAATGAAATATAATGCGTTTAATTGGAATAAAATTTATTTTCATTCCTCAGGAGAATCAGTTTCTGTGAAAAAGTGAAATTAATACTTTTTATTTATTTATTTATTTATTTTGCTTTGTTTGCATTCATTGTTGCACATCCAGCAGAATTCACCTTCTTCTGTATTTGTGTGTTTTAAATAATTTAATGTTAATTATATACATTTTATTTAATTATATATTAATAAGCTTAAATATGTGAGCAATTGATTATACAGGAGATATTAAAATATATTTTTTATCAATATAAAATATTGAAATTAATACTTTATTATTGCTAAAAAATAATTATATTTAGAATCAGTTATTATTATAATTATGATTATTATTATTAATAACATTTTTAGGCCATAATAAAAAGAATTATGTTATTATTTGATTACATACTTTATTATTATTTATTGTATATTCGGCTTTTAGTTCAATTGTGAGAATTTCAACAAATATTACAGATCCGTGTATACCTCTTTGAGGTAGATTTTAACATAAATTATATATTTTATAAATAAAAGATGATGATGTTGATTATCATCTACGCGGAATGCTGGTGACCTGCTCGTGTTTCATCGCCCCTCGGGTCAGTGCACTAAGTTTTTGCCCTCTGGAAGTGGAGATAAAGGCCTGGGCCGTTCAGCTTGTGGTCTTTCACTTGTTTAGACAGCGCTAGTCCACAGCTGTGTGTTTTTAGTGTCTATAGAGCTGTGATCTGAGGATTTAGATGGATATGTTCTAGGACTGGGCCTCTCGGGTCAGAGGCCCCGGTGTTGTAGTGACTCGTGTAAAAGCACAGAACACTGAGAATAAATGAGGGCTCGCACAGAAGAGCAGATAATGAACTGAACTTGTGCTCGAGTCGCCCTTCGTACAGTCCTCTGTAGGGAAGCACCATCTCGTTGGCCTTTTAACTGTCCCACATTCCACCATTACACTCGTAGTGCAAGAGTGAGAAAATGATGGCGTTTGGGATTGACCTAGAAGCAGTAGGTCTATAAAAAGATCTAGTGGTTTATAAATCTAGATCATGCATCGCAGCAGCTGTGGTCTTTTTTCGTGAGATTTGTGATGCTAATAAAGGGTCAATTCGTGCATTTCTTTTTTTGTTTAAAAAAAAAAAAGTTAGCAAACTGGTTCAGAGTATTCAGCGTGAGAGTACAGGAAATGGACCTGTTCAACAAAAACTCGAGCCAGCTTGTGAATTCCCTGCCATTCCTAAACATGCTCTTCATCATTGCCGAACTGGACGTTCAGGTTTTCAGGTTTCCACTTACTGTATATGAGAGAGTGTGTGTGTGTGTGTGTGTGTGTGCAGCGAGCACGTTTGAGCTTCCATTCATGCTTTGTGCTGAGGTTAAATTCCAGTTCTCCAGTGCCACACCTAAACTAGCCTGAGTGGCAATCGTAGAGATACAAACTTAATTACAGTATGTGTCTCTAATCACTTAATCCTGTCAAGAAACCAAAGACAGTCCATAACAAAGTGTCATTATTTTTATTAATATAAATCTCAGTATAAAGAGTGGAAGTTCTGCTACGATGTTTGTCTACAATCGAGCAGTAGGAACCTAGGATTATGAGGCACTTGCGAGACAGCTGCAGATACACTATACTGCCGAAAGTATTCGCTCGCCTGCCTTCACATGCATATGAACTCGAGTAACATCCAATTCTTAATCCATAGGGTTTAATATGATGTTGGCCCCGCCCTCCTTTGCAGCTATAACCAACTGCTCTGAGAAGGCTTTCCCCAAGCTTCAGGAGTGTGTTTATGGTCATTTTTGACCGTTCTTCCAGAAGCCCATTTCTGAGGTCAGACACTGATGTTGGACGAGAAGGCCTGGCTCGCAGTCTCCGCTCTAATTCGTCCCAAAGGTGTCTCAGGACTTGCAGGCCAGTCAAGTTCTTCCACACCAAACTCGCTCATTTGTGTCTTTATGGACCTTGTTGGAACTGGTGTGAGGCTGTTATTCAGCAATTGGGCTCGGCCCCTTACTTCCAGTTGAAGGAACTCTTAATGCTTCAGCGTACCAAAACATTTTGGACAATTTTATGCTCCCAACTTCGTGGTCTTGGGATTGGTCTTGGCCCAACCTGTTCCAAAATACGCCATGTTCTCCATACACAAGCTCACAAGTTTAGCTAGAGTCAAACTGGACAGTATCACGCTGTCCTTTCTATCACGAAAGATGTCTCTGATTGTCAGGAGTCGATTTCTAAATGCGACAAATGCTTTTATGTTGCGCCATTCACCAACATCTTTTGCCCTGTCGTCTTTTGTCCTAAGGGCGTGCAAAAGTTTGCACTTGCCTCTTTAGTGTAGACAATATGCACCTACAGTAGGCGTCACCTTTGTGCTGGTGTATACAGAGCCTATTCATGTCCTGTAGAGCCCTGTTTTACTAGTCGCTAATTATTCTAGTCTATTAGGTCTTGTGGTTGCGTTGGTGTCTCATCCAGGGTGGATTCCAATGGCGCGTCCAACGTTCCTGGGATCGGCTCGAGATCCAGTCAGCCAGGATAAGATGATTTGAATAAATCGTGAAAAAAAATGCTTGTTCAGTGCTTTCCAGTCAGTTTTGGAGACACTCATTCATTTCCAGTCGTTGCCCTCTGGCTGTTCCTTCATCATTTGCTTTTGTCAATGCCTTCATTAATTACTCTTTCGGATTAGATCAGATTATATAACGAACCATTTTGGCGCCACACCAGCTGCCAAGTGCATGAAGTGTCTGGCTGGCTGGAACAGCGCCATCCACTCCGCTCGAGTCCAAGTCACCCCGGTCGCTCACCCCTTCACATCATTCTCACTTCATCTTCCTCTTTCGCAAGCTGTCGCTCAGCTTCCTGCCATGGCGCTGTTATTGACTGTCAGCGTGCCAGCCGATGATGTGTTGGACGGAGGACAATAATCATCCCTGTTTAGTGTTGGCTGGCTTTTCCTCCTCACCACAGGACCAGGAAGTGACTCCAGACGTGGTTATTGGTTTGCCACGTAGACGGAGAGTGGACAGTGATGAACATAGCGCGCCTGTGGATAGTGGAAGAAGAGATTTGGGTCGAATCCTTCAGCTACCACCTTGTAGAAATGCCTTCTAAACTAATTCAGAGAATGCATTTTATGATAGATAAATTAATTAGATTCATTAGTGTTTTGGGGAAATCGGTCAGATCTTCGTTGCTCTTGATTGATGGTATCGTAAGGAAGTGAGAAATGCTTTATTTTTAATACAATGCATGCTCTATTAGATTTACAAAGTTGACTCTGTGCTCGCCAGTGTGAATCTGAGCGTTAATTTCAGTTCCTTTTACATGAAAAATATTTATGAGGTGTGTTCAAGTCAAACCGGGACGTTTTTTTGGGATGAAAATTTTTTATGCACAAAGAAATCAGAAGACTTCGAACACAGTATGGTGATGAGACTCATAGCCGCAGTAATACATTTAAATGGTGCAAACTTTTTAATGAAAGCCGTACATCTGTGAATAACGATGCCAGCCGATGTGGCTCGCTCCCACCGCAGTCATTTCCGTGAACATTCAGCAAATGGATCGCATGATCCTTAAAAATTTAAATACAACTTGCGGAAGAGATACAGCTGTCAGTAGGAACCGGACACACAGTCCTTTACCAACACCACTTGCACAGAATAGGAACTTAGCAGGGAGTTATTACCACATCCCCCCAGTACAATCTTGACCGCACTCCAAGCCATTTCCACATGTTTGGGCCATTAAAGGAGTTCCTGGGAGGCCAGCGTTTCAGACATGAAGCAGGCGGTTCAGTCATGGCT
>JAQMYL010000009.1:4762786-4794313 GCA_030014365.1 Clarias pachynema
TCCACATGTTTGGGCCATTAAAGGAGTTCCTGGGAGGCCAGCGTTTCAGACATGAAGCAGGCGGTTCAGTCATGGCTTTGGCCTTGTAAGAAAACTTGATGGTGTTCAAGCTCTAGTGAAACATTGGGATAAGTGCATTAGTCCAGGTATTTTTGGATAAACTACTAGTATACTTTTAGTTATGTTATTGGATTGAGTATATTTTTAGTTATAGTACAGGAACTCCGCTTGGCGGTATTACCCAAGCAAAGCCATTTTCTTATGTTTGAGCCATTAAAGGAGTTCCTGGGAGGCCAGCATTTCAGACATGAATCAGACAGGCAGTCCGATCATGGCCCCCCTGCATTCTGAGAAAACCTTCTACCTGGATGGTCTCTAAGGATAAGTGCATTAGCCTAGTTGGGGATTATATGGAGAAATAAGGGAAGATTTTAACTCTCAGAAGTCCCGGTTTGACTCGAACACCTCCTGAGGTTTTATGTTAGGATGAGATCTTAAGAATGAGCAAATGATTGTAGCAGTTAAACGTATTTGTTATAAACAAATAAGTGTTTGGAATGTGACGAGGTCACAACAAGGTCAAGTGTACAAAAATGATTGTTCCTGAAAAGCATGCTTTCTGTTTTAAGTGCATTTTTAAGGGAATTTCATGCAGACAAATCAGTAACAATAAAAAAAGACTAGATTTGTTTTGTGCATGTTTGCTCCATGAAACACTGTGTTTAAAATTTAATTGAAGGCTTGTCTCTACATGTTGGGTAATGTTGCAGGAAAAGACAGAACAATCGCTAATCCGTCTCCCTGTGGCGTCCCAGCCTGCTTTGCATTTTGTACGTTCTTCTTCATCAAACCTTATTTTTGTACGTTTTGCATTTCGCATCATTTGTTGTCATTTGTATGAACAGCCCCATGTTATATTTTGGATATTATACAGTAGCTACCTATCTTTCGATCACATTCTGCAGGATTCTAGCTGTGTGTGGTCCGCGTGTGTGAAGAAGGATTAAGGTGATCCCGAACATCAGGCTTGTCTCTATTGTGGTTTTCAGGTCAACATACCTTTTTCCGAGGGTCATATGAAACTTTAGATGTGAAAGAATGCACCGCATGAGCAAGCCTGAACTCGCTCGGTGAAGTATCTCTACTAAGCGTGTTCACTACATCCGGGGGCTGTTTATGAATAATCATCAAAGGAAAACACCTGTTCGGTGATATGTCTAACAGATAGTGTGCACTTTTTCTTTTTTTTTTTTGAGGATGGGTTTGAAGTTTATGAACCTGTCGCTGGAGGTCTGTCGCAAGGTGTTGCAAAGAAGAGCGCTTGCTTGAGTCAGATATTATATAAGCGCCAGGAATAATATCACGGGCGTCTGTATTTGCCAGCCCTACCAGGCGCAGCACAATCTTTGTCTTGATTTAGTATCAACTTACCGCGTTTGTTCATACAGCAGCTACTGGAAAAGACGTATTCTAAAGAATTTAACTCACACACACACACACACACACATGCCTGATGCGCTTCATCAACACCTTGACTTTTAAAGGTTGCCTATTATGCAGAACTGAAAGCTACTCATCTTGCAGCAGATCTGATTTTATCTTTCCTTGTCACTCTTAGCGTCACGTGCCGTAGCCTGAGCCTGTTCTCGCCTGTTCTCGTCGCTATAACTACTTTAGCAACACGATGGCTAGTGAGGCTGCTAACACAAAGGTGGATAATCTAGTACCGTCTCTAGCTAGCATGATGGTCATGTTGCCATGCAGCCAGTGATGTCATTGCTAACTTTTGAAAGATCTTTGACGCAGTTCATCTTGCTTGAAGATTCATGGTTTGGTGTTACTGTGTAACTCAAACAGTGCTTTCTGTCTTGTTGCTTACTTGCTAGCCAGCTGTCTGACTTTCATGAAAATACCATTATCTCGTGTCCGTGTACGTTCTGTTCATTCGTTTCGTTCAGTATAAGAAAGGAAATTAAAAAGAAATGACAAAAGCGCTTGTTTTTTTCAATCTTTGTTTCCAAGACTAAATGAATAAACGGATGGCAGCTCATTTTCCAATTTTCAATGGTACGCTCAAAACAAAAAACGATTGTGTCTTCAAGTACGGTACAGTATGAACCATAATATACAGTACTGAACCTCATACATCTCGAACAAGCATTTGCGTTTGTTGGCCGGCCAGAGCTCCAGCTGCACGTGTTCACAGTAGTGAAAGGAAGTTGTGTTGTGCAGTTGTTGTTGTTGTTGGACATGGGTTGCTCGAAGAGGGAAAAAGTATTCATAGTTGAGTTTTATTTCCGCTCACTGGAGACCAATGAACTATCGAGAGAGACTTAATAAGTAACACAGTTATGCTGGTTATTGTTATGACATTCCGCCATTCTGGTAGTCTTCTGCGTCAGCATTACGTGAGCTAATCATCTCCTTTTGCAGCCACCTTTGTCCTGGGTTACGTTTGAGAATCTGCGTGAATGATATGAACACTGTCATATGATCACTGAACACTACAAACTACAAACAGTAGCAACCTCTTGGGGCTTTTACGCATTTAGTGTTTTTTTTTTTGTGTGTGTTTTTTTATGCAAACCTTGGTGATACTGTACACATACACAAAGTGACATAAAAGACAGCTGGACAGGAATCTGGAGGAGGGTACGGGTGAAAAAAATGGTCTCTCAAACTCTACGCATGACACAAAATCGGCAGTCACGTCTTCCTCTTCGTAATCCCCTTGTTTCCTTTAAACAGACCTCAGTTCATGTCCATGCTTGACAACTGACAAATGTGAAAAGTAAGTGTTTGTTAAACTTTTTCTTGTGCTTGTTTTTTTTTCTTTTTAACAGCGGGGTACTAGGGTTAGGGTGCCACTGTTGCCGTCTTTCAAATATTGCGTCCAATTCCAAGAATCAGAATCAATCAGAAGACGGTTTACCCAACCAGTCAAACCCTGAATCTTACCTCTCTATTAGGAAAATGTTATAAACAGATGGCATTGTTTGTAGCTCTGATGATGAAAATGATCTACATAGCATTAGCATTAACTGGATTAACCAGCAGTGCTAAAAATAAAACTTGGCTCTAAACAGAAACAAAACAAGGCCCATGCTGGATTAGTGTGAGGCGGTGCCTGATTGGACAAATGAGAGCTTCTGGTTTTGTGCCAGTGACCTGGCAGTCCAGTTTGTGTTTGGTTTGGCCTGGGCAGAGTTCAGATCCCATGTGTTTTATAAACTTTGCAGTTAAGGTGTGGAGTTGGATCGCTGGTATTAGTATTTAATTTATATTTGGTCTAGAAGTGTTGCTCTCACACACCTAGGTAGAAACATCGTCGTCGTCAGGAGCCGCACCCAATTATTTTGACCCAGTGACGTTCGTTAAAGTGACGTTCGTTGTTCGCTGAAGTGTGATTATTTTCCAGTATTCTTTACACAGACTCTAATACTTACTGTAGATTCATACTAATACTTGCCATTTTGTACCCAGAATGCATTTCTATGCACTCCCACTCTTCCTTTTGCCCTGTGAATGACGGCTGTCTTGTTTCTCCACATTGTTGTTCCCCCCCATGAAGAGTGAAAGACACAGTAGGCTATTTCCCGTCGGCTTTCTTCACTCTAGTCACAGTTTTGAGCCGGTCCATATTTTCTCGTCACGCGCGTGTCATCCGACAGGCCTCAGCCAAGCCACTGTGCCATCTGTCAGCATGGCACGCTCTCCTGCAGAGCATGTGCTGCGTGTCATATCTGCCAGGCTGCTTCCGGGTTGGAACCCATGCCAAAAAATGTGATGAATTCTAATGAACTGAGACTAATGTGGGTTAATGACTTACCATGGCACAATTTACTGGCAGTTCAAGCAGCTTATCATCTGCTCCACCTGTCTGACTAATCTGGAGGTAAATGAATGAGATATCATAGAACTGTTTGCCTACCCTCTGTGCTGGAAGACCTTTACAGCTGATGTCTTGAGGGTGAGATATGTGTTTGTACCTGTAAATAGAGAGAGCAAGAGAACATTCAAAGCTGTGCTAGTTTTTTTTCACGAGCGACACACACTATATATATCTGATAGTCACAGTCGAGAGAGAGTGAGGGAATGCAAGCTGAACTTTCTGGAATGCAAGGTTTTTTTTTAGTTTAGTGTTTTTGGGTCCAGCTGGGTTCTCTTGTCTGTAGAACCGTTCCATGGATAAATGGCTTGAATTGATGATTAGATGAAAGAAAGGATGGATGGGTTACTGTGTGAACAAGTAAGACATGTGTATGAAACATAGGGATAGATGATCAGATACAGTAGATGATGAGTTGAAATGGTGGAGAGATGGATAAATAGATAAGATGGATGATGGATGGAGGGATTCGTTGGTGAATGTGTGGGTAGACAGTATTTGTCTAGGGATGAATGTATCACAGATGTGATGGATGGATGGATGATCAAATGATGGGTGATGGATGATAGGATGGGTGGATGATGGGTGGATGAGTAGGATAGATGTATGAGAGATAGTGATAGATGGATCATCAGATGAGGTGGAATGATGGCTGTGATACTGTATATGAGGTGGATAAATAAAATGGATGGATGGTAAGGAATTGATAATTGAAAAAGATGGATGATAGGTGGACATGATGATGAGATGGCACGAATGGAGGATCAGATGGTGAGTGGTTAGATGATGGATGATAAGATGTTATGGGTGGATGCTTAGGGATGAAATGGATGGTTATGTGTGTTGAATGAATGATTAGATGAGATTGCTGATGCAGTGTGATGGACAGATGATTAGATAATCGATGTATCGGATATATAGGATGGCTGGATGGATGGATAATTGGATCATCAGATGAGCTGGAATGATGGCTGAAATATATGAGGTGGATGAATGAAATGGACGTATGGTCATGAATTGATAATTGAAAAAGATGGATGATGGGTGGACCTGATGATGAGATGGCGCGAATGGAGGATCAGATGTTGAGTGGTTAGAAGATGGATGATGAGATGGATGGTTGAATGTATGATTAGATGATATTTCTGATAAGATGTGATGAACAGATAATTTGAAAACCAATGTATCACATATATAGGATGGATGGATGGATGGATCATCAGGTGAGCTGGAATGATGCCTGGGATATATGAGGTGAATGAAATAGATGGATGGTACGGAATTGATAATTGATTAAGTCGGATGAATGAATGGAAGCTTGGCGTGATAAATGGAATGAATAAATGATGAGTTGTTGGGTGGTTAGATGATGGATGATAATATGGCATGAGTGGATGCCTAGGTATGAAATAAATAATTATGGGTTGGATGGATGGATGGATGGATTGATAGATGGATCATCAGATGAGTTAGAATGATGACCGAGATAAATGGATGGATGGTAAGGAATTGATAATTGAATGAGTTGGCATGATGGCTGAGATGTATGAGGTGACTGAATAACTTGTTAGAGATTAAAAGATCATATTGGTTGATGAGATGAAAAGTAGATAAAGTATAAAAAATATATGTTTATTGGATGGTGTAAATGGATGGATGGATGGATGGATGGATAATGATGTGGATGTTATGGATGAACAGAATGATCAAATGATGTGGATTGATTGGATATAAAGGCTGCATACAGTAGTAGAAGAGAAGAGTGTTTAGTGAAAGGTAAAGTGGTGCGAGAGATGGATGGCTGGATGGATAAGTGGTGATACTGATGAGAGATGAGCTGGTTAGATGGTTGAAAGACAACAAGACGGATGGATGGAGCTTTAGGAAGTTGCTTAGTTGGCCTCTCATTTAAGAGACATAAATTCATGTATATAAGTGGTTCTTATTATGAAACATTAAGGTGACGAGCTACTGATCAGAAGCTTGTGAGTTTATACTCCAGATCTACCTCAGAACCATTACACCTATATACACACCTAATTGTATACCCTTGTGGGATAGCCACTCCCCTGAATCTACCACACCCAATCAGATCTTTTGATCTTTTACCATGAAGGATCCCTTCTGTCTCCTCCACTGTGCATCACTTTTACTCTTTCTGATTTTTTTTGTGACAGAACTGAAAATGTGTGTCTTCCTCTGACTGTAGAATGTGTTAGTGGAGCCCCCTGGTGGCTGTCTTTGGTCATCATTCTGGTGTAATGTGAGTTCTCTGCACATTGTTTTCATACTTACTTTTCCCTTCTGTGTATTTATTAGAGAGGGGAATCACCAGGAATCTCACAATTATCACGGTACCCACTTACTGATTCGGTTAGTTTTGCGATTTTGTACACATCATGAATTTATAAATACCCTGATTAATTCTTTTTTAGTTTTTTTTTTTTTTACAATTCTAAACAGTGTTAGCTAATAATTCGCTCCTGCTACACAGGATCCTAAAGAATACTTTAGATTGTGCCACCTGCAGGATTATAGAGGAACAGCAACATTTTAACCCCCTCAAATTCAAACATATAGAAATGAAAAATTCATTACATAAAAAAAAAAGTCAATGTGGCGACACGAAAGAAACATAACTGAATCAATTTTATTTGCCTGTGTCTAATATTTATGCAAATTTTAATCACATAATAGATTTCTGAAGGGCCTCATAAATTTTCACCTCAAATTTTGCACGCAATTTGCCTCGGCATTTTTGGTATCCAGCGAACAAACCGAGTCGAACCGAACAGCGGATAAGTGGCGCATACATCCGGGAGCCGTTCAAAACTGGTTTGTGTCAGTGGAAAGCCAATTGAAACAAATGTACATATTATGTAGTGGGTTTTTTGCATTTTGTGCAAGATTTAGTGAAGACACAGCACCATGGGTCCCAAGAATGTTAGTCAGGACAGTAGCAAGAAGAAAAGGGAGCCACTTTCAGTTTGGTTTTTAAAGCAGCCGGTCATAAATTAAGGTTAAGTGAGGTTTAATATCTATTTATTTCATATCTTATGTCATTTACATGTCTTTTCTAAATGTTTTGATTGTTTTAATTAGCAAAAATATAATTATAGTGTTGGAAATTGGTAATATTGTTGGCTGGCTGAAGCGAATTATCTGCATTTACATTATTTCCTATGGGAAAATGCGTTTCGCAATACAATCGCAATCACCTTAAGAACTCGCCTTCGGAAACAGATTAAATCCGTATGCCGCGGTACTTAATGAGTAGTCGAAATAAACGAGTTAAAAATTATAAATTTGGTATATTATTCTTTTCCAAATAGAATATATTCCAACCTTTGTGAAGTTGCTGTAGTATAAGCTGAATAAAACACTTTAAAAGCTATAAAATAAATAAATCATGAGATACCGATTGGTAACAGCGGCATCATTTCATCACCCCACCGTGTTGCTGATTATTTTCTTTGTCCTGAAGTGTTATATTCCTTATTCCCTAATTCTCAGGCTGTGTCTGCGCCAAGAGACGGGAATAGAGGAAGACGGCTTCATGGGAAGGGGTGGAGGATTCCAGTGGATGGTGGTGGGGCTCCCATGTTGCTGTTTGGTTGTTATTTTTAGCTCGGTCAGTATGCTGTGGCAGCTGTTCCCCCCCCTTACTCTGCTTGTGTTCAGCGTTACTTTACCTCTCTCTCTCTCTCTCTCTCTCTCTCTCTCTCACCCAAACACACACACACACACTCAAACACCAACCAGCCTGGACATAACCTTTAGCTGACACACACACGGACCGGCTCGGATCCACGGAGAGGCAGGGATACAACCGGATCGAAACTGTGAGTGAACAAGATGGTATCTGACAAACTTTGTGGTGTCGTGTGTGAGTGAAGATAAGAGTGCCAGGACTCCACTGGCCTGACTGAGGCCAGCTCTTCTCTATTTATAGTGAAGCTCAGGCTGCTGAGGAAGGTTTCAGGCCTGAGCTGGACAGACTGAATGGAGTTCGCAATGACTCTGAAGGAGTCGAAACACGTAGCAATAATCAGTTATTATTATTATTATTATTATTATGGTCTTTCTCACACTTTATTGCTGAGACACACTGCCAGGTGTTGCTGTTACACTAGTGTGAGACAAGGATGAGCATTTTTGAGCTGCATTTACATTTATGCTTTGGATATTAAAAACAACGCCGCATGATGACGGTTTTCTTGTAAAGTCTCTTTATTTTGAACGATCACACTGTATGAGGAACGTTTTTTTTTAAGTACTCTATGAAAAACCTGGTAGATAGACTCGACCTGGGGAGTGTGCAGATTTAAATGCAATTTAGTAAAAAATTTAAGAATTAAACTTTTTGAGATAAAAGATAAATAAATAATGATGATAAAAAAAAAAGATGCAACATGCTTGAGCTTTCTGATGTTTCTTCACTCCACATGTTCACGGTCTGAGCTCGCGTTCCAGACGTTCTCTCAAGTCTTGTTTTTGTTTCCAAGCTGCTTTTGCTTTCTGGATTTATTTAAGCGATTTTATCAAAGTCTGATTCAGGCATAAACATCATCACCATAATCAAATCACATCCAGACTGTTTACTTTTTTTTTAAATGCCGAAACAGAAGGGAACAATAAAGCGCAAGAGGCTTTGATTTTTCAGCACAAGTTTGATTTTCTGGAAATCAGCTCCAAAAACAGTGCTGCAAACCTGTATCGTACCGAATAGCGTTGAGATTGAATAGCAGTGCGATTGGAAAAGATCGATATGGACTGATGTTGGCAGGAGCGGATGAAGGAAAGTTTATGGGACTTAGCGAAAGAGGAGAGAGAAATCTGCTAAAGGAATGTTTATAGCTGCTATAACAAAAGCGATCACAGGAACTAACTACTGTATATTAAATTTATATACACTTATATGTATATACGCTTTCTATATAATGTATATACGCTTTCTTGCTTTTTTAATAAATAAAAATGCTTGTTGATGGGAAACTGCTGTAGAGTAAGAGCAATGAAGCACTTCTATTATTATTATATTTCAGTTCTACAGTAAAGTGCAAAAGACTTGAGCGCCGCTCAGTTCTTTACATTTATAGGTCTCTAGAATTCCTGAAAGACTCTCATGTTTTTTGTTTGTTAAGCCACACAGTGACGTATAAATCATTCAAGCTTAAAAAAAAAAAAAAATCTAACTTAAGACATGAATCAATGAGAAACAGGTGATGCTAAATACTGAATGGTACAGAACAGACGAGAGGGGAAATGAGGTCGCTGCTGAGGTTGTTACATAAACAACCAGGCACTTTGCAGTCACAGTAAAACAATTGTTCCTATTTCTTTCATTTAATCTACATCATTTAATTTAATTTAATTTAATTTAATATTAGTAAATGTATTGTATATTTGTCTGTTAGCCTAATTATTGAACTGAAACTAACTAAACAATAAAAGTTCATGCAAATAAAAATAAATCCTCCACTGCACTAGCCGCTACACACCGTAACTGCTCTAATATATCATGTAAAGTTAAAGTGTCCATCTCACCCTAGTTCAGGACGTGCCCCCGTTCCCCCCGTTCAGGCTCAGGTTTAATGTTGTGCACTCTTGCATGCCAACACTCTCAGCAACCAGTTCAAACCCTGTTTGAATGATCCGCCAAGCTGCTTTCCTAAATGTCTCATTCTGCCTTCTCTTTCATTTTTCTCTCTCTACCTCTCCCCAGCCGATCATTTCATCCCACACTCCATAGCCCACCTGTCCAGCTGTTTCACTCCGAGGATCCGCCAGCTGTGAAACACCTGTCGCATCAGTGCTCCATCTCATCTGTGCAGCCTGTTCTTTTACATCTACTTTCTTTTTTCTCTTTTTCTATCACAGCTCTTTTTCCTCGCTCTTTCCTCTGCTGCGCTCTCTCTGCACGGCCCATGACCACGGCGCTGCCTCCATGGCTTTCTCATCGCGCTTTTCATTCTGGGAAAAAAAGGGAAGTGGAGTTTCATCTCTGTCTTTTTTTTTTCTTTTCGCTGCATGTATTTTGCATGTAGTTTTAGAGTTGATGATAGAGGAGTTGATCCAACCTCAGTATTTGGTTTATTACTGTATATATATATATATATATAAATAAAACAACTATTGATCAGATTCAGAAATCTACAGCAGATCTTTTTATATTTTTTCAATCTTGTTGCTGACATTTTCCATCCGATAATTTCATCTGATTCGTAATTCGACTACTAAGTTTTTAGACAACTGTGTAGTGCTAGAATGATCCGAGTTACACACTTGACATCCCATCATCCTGCACTGAAGAAAGATATTCATCTATCCTCAGTCTAGGTCTAACCTTTTACACCATTCTGACCTGCGTTTCTCTAGGTACAAGATGAAAACACGCCAGGATCCAAAAACTCAAATGTAAGTGCTGAAGATTAGTTTTAACCACTTAGGAATATAATGTCAGAGTTTAAAGTAGGGGATCACAAACTTTTGGCAGCCAAGAACTCTACTTTAGCTGAAAAAATATTATGTCCAGATCTGAAATTTTGGTTAATTCTTTATTTAAACATTGCCTGGCCAAAAAACACACAGATCAACCCCAGATCATAACACTGTCTCCAGAGGCTTGTACAGTGGACACTATGTATGATGGGTGCATCGCTTCATGCGCGTCCCTTCTTACCCTGACACGCCCGTCACTCTGGAATAGACTCAATCTGGACTCATCAGGTCACATGACCTTTTTCCATCGCTCCAAAGTCCAGTCTTTATGCTTCCTAGCAGACCGAAGCCATATTTTTCTTGATTCGTCTCACTGATAAGCGGTTTTCTTATGGACACACAGCTGTTTAGTCCCAATCCTGAATCATTCTGATCACATTTCTTCCACAAAGTTGACGGTTCAGCAACATCCTTCCAGGTTTTGATAATGTGTTGAACGGTTCTTAACCCAGTTCCAGTCATTTTAAATCTTCTTAGTTCTTTTATTTCCTTGATTCTTTGCGGCACGATATTTTGACCCTTTTAAAATGGCGACTTTTTTGGCCAGGCAGTGCATTTTGTCTGTATATTAAAGTATTTCCAGTTGCAGAATCCATTTTTAACAGCACTGTCATTATGTACGGTACAGTTGACATTATGTATAGGCACAATAACCCGAATAACAGACCTCCTGGATGTTCTTGATGGACCCCACTTTGATAACCACCGTTCTCAAGATCACAGATTTCAGATGGCTGAATGTTTCTGTCAGGCTAACCGGCTATTATTCGTTTAAAAAAAATATGCTGGCTCTCTGGTTATTATAAAACTGCACAACATAATACTCAGCTTGGCAGGATTATTCCCGTCTGTTTGGTGGAATGTAGAATGAAGCTGCTGTTTCTCATTTATTTTGGCTGCTTGCCTGTCTTGGCTTCTCTTATATAATCAGGCTTTGGAGTAGCTTCTGTTTGGAAGGCATTAATGGAAAAGGTTATGTTTGTAATGAAAGGGAAAAAAAAGAAGATTATAAAGGCTTTATTGTGAATGAAAGGACGATTTCTATTCTAAGCTCATACAAAGTGGTTATCTGTAAAGAATGAGCAAAGCTAGCTGTTTCCTTGTGTTAAAGAGATTCAAGTCTTGGTGTAAAGCAGAATGCGGCGCTTTCCCTTTAAACTCACCTCAGCGATGCTGCTGCTGCTGCTGCCGTGGGCCGCGTTCGCAGATTTATTTCCCTCTGAGCATCAGCGCACGTGATCCTCTAAGCCGGGCAGCATGGTCTGCTGACAGACATCCATCCCTCCTCTTTCCACCAATCCTGGCTACGCCACGAGTGGGAGGGACTTGTGAAAATCCAGAAGGCGAATGGAGAAAGGGAGGAGACAAAAAAAAAAAAAAAAAGCAGGACAGTGATGATATAGACGGAAATAGTTTGAAGGCAGGATGGGTCAGAAGAAACCGGGGAGCATGTGAGACTGCGTGTGCGGCAGGTCTCGTGGAGATGGGTTCAGACCTGGAGCCTGTTCGAGATGCTTCTGCTTTCAGGGGAGTGATGGATTCTACTCCACACTGGAAGAGGACTAGCACTATCACCTTCAGGATCGATATGAAGGTCTGTCTCTGGACAGGGCTAAACAAGCCTGAGATTCTCTCACATCTCTGAGTATAGACAGTTCTTTTTTTATCCTTTGGTTAGTAATGACTGGGAATTTGATGATGTGGAGTATTTCAGCTGTTTGCATCACGGGTGCTGGACATGGTCCAGTTTCCTCTGTGGTGGACTCTAGACAGTCAGATTTCAGGGAATGATGCCAGTGTTGCATTGCAGTGCACTAAGTGATGTGTATGGCATTGCTTCCTGTCTTGATGTGGATGTCTGAGGTGTCTGGAGTCGCATTGTTAAGATTAGTAAGGAGTGGATTAGTGAAGTAATGGAAAAAAGAAAAATCAGGATCCAAGCTTTAATCCTGGAAGGCAACGCGAAATTGTCGTGAATAATAAGGGGGTTTGGATGGAAGTGGTTGTTTCTTTCCTGAGAGCGTCACTGGGGTCAATTGAAAAACCTCAAACAAATAGCTGCCTGAAGTCTGTGATCTTGCGATAAATATACTTTAGTCAGTCTGTTTTATTGATCAATTACCCTGTAATTGGCCATTATTTTGCCTAGTAACTTCTTGACAATCGGTCCAACAATTCCTTTTTACTACTTGTTCCATCTCCTAGTTTCTTTTCACCTCAAATTGTATATACATTTGTGTGTGCAGTCAGACAGTGAGAGCAGCATGAGTGCTCAGTCTCAGTCGGTGGTGAATGGAGGCGGTGGTGGAGCCAGGCATGATCCTCCCTCAGAGCCAAGAAGCAATAGCCCCATTAGTGTCCAAAGCCAAGCCCGCAGGGTGGTGAGCAGGGTTAAAGAGGAACCTCCACCTACCCCTGTGCCAAACAAACCTGCCTTTACAGCCACCTCAGTTCCCAAATCCAGTAAACTCTCCACTTCAGGATCTCACGATGACGATATCTCGGCGGGGCTCACCAGTCTCATGGGGCGTAGGAGGACCAAAGAACGGCGTGCTCGTTCAAGATTTGAAGGAGAGGCTAGGGAGAATGATGGAAGTCCAAAACCAGTAGAGGAGGCAAAACAAGAATCCCCTGAGAACACCCCCTGTCCTCCTTCTCCTGCCCCTGTTATGGTTAAATCCGACACCACTCCTAAACCAGATCCTGTGAACTCATCGACTGAGTCCTTCCCGAAAGCTAAACCAGACCCATTAGCTCCACCTCCTGGTTTGATCCCCAAACACAACCCTCTTGCCCCACCTTCTGGCTTTAGTCCACCTCTTAAGCCAGACCCCTTAGCACCACCTGTTGGGTTTGTGCCTGCCATGAAGCGAGACCCTTTTGCCCCAGTGGCAGGGTTCATCCCCAGACCCAAGGTGGATCCTCTAGCACCCCCTGCAGGTTTTCTTCCTGCTCAGCGACCTATTGCAGTCCGGAAACCTGAGGTACAGAAGGCATGTGACGTGTGAAGCACTAACACAGCTCACCTGACTGATGTGTCGTTAACCCAGTGGCATGGGTTCTAAACCAACAGTATGTTAAAAGCATGTTGTTGATTTCGGTGAGCCAATAGGTATTTCAGAACTAATTTGGAACGATCTGCTTGTAAACCTTATTAACCCTATTAGCAGGGATTCTAACCATCAATAATTCATTCTGTTTCATCAGTTAGGAATGTTTTAGTATCACTTGCCGTAACAAGTACTAGAAGATAAACCAGAAGATAAACTGATTAGATTTTGGAATTGATCCAAACAAGGCCATGGTTACAAACATTTGAAATTCTGCAATCCATATCAAAGTACTGTATATTATAAAGCCATTTTTAAAAATATTGTATTTTTGAAACAAGAATTTGAAACAGTTCTGCTTCACAATCATATAATAGAACTACTTATTATATAACTACGTATTAAGGGAACCTATTATGCGAAATTCCCTTTTTCATAATTTTTAGACATTCAGATGGGGTGTCTTCTGATCTTGATGTTTACCGGCAGTTGGCATCCACTATGTTGCATCACCGCCACCTTCTGGTCTTGATCTAGTCCTGTTGCCCTTAAGAAATCCACCAAATACTTTCTTCCTTGTCCTCTTTCTCAGTTTTTTTTGTTGCCCTTTTTCTATTTTTGTATTGACCAATAAGATTTCTTCCTGTCTTCTTGGTGTTTATAATCCACTATGTTGCATTACCACCACCTTCTTGGTCTCCCTCATCTTCCTTTCAGTTTAAATCCTCCTTTCTAGTCCTGTCACCCTTAAGAAACCCATTAAATACTTTCTTCCTTGTCCTCCTTCTCCATTTTCTTTTCACAGTGTACGGAATTCCAATTATGGAATCCCAATAAGATTTTCCGCCACTGTGACCTCATATAAGAAGAGCCTCCTCCCCCTGCATGTTGTTCAGCTCCAACAGTTCAGGTGCTGGGCTTTGAACCTGTGATGCCTTAACCACTGAGCTACCCCTGACTCTAGTGGAACCTATCTATCTTTATTTTATATATAAATGTAAAACAGAAATTCTGTTTGGCCGATCACCGGTGGCTCTCAGAAACTGATTAGAAGGTCTTTGTAAAACTCTAAAACAGGAGATCTTGCTTCTGGAAAGCAACCAACCCAAAGAATAACTGAGAAACTCTTATTTTATCAAGTGACAGTTTAATGAGTGTTGGGAATCTACAGTATATGAATAAAAGAAAGGTTTTGATATCTTTACATTTCATAAAATGGAGGACCAGAAACCAGTCTCAGAAAATTTTTCTGTCTGTATATCTGTACGTCTGTCCAGCCAGATTGTGTCACAGCATCACACAAAACTAGTTGGACAGAATTTAATGAAACTTTGCCAGTGCTGAGGTATTTTCCTGAAGTTAAAATTGCACCATAAATAAAATCAAAATGTTGAGTAGAAGTGAAGTTATGAGCAGTTATGTGCCGGAGTATAAATTGCAAGTTTTGACAACGTACTGCGGTGTTCTGTGGGCGCGTCTTAAATCAACCGCTGGACAGAATTTATTAAAACCTTCGCAATACTTAGATATCTGCCTGATGTTTAACCTGCACCATAAGTGAAATCAAGATGTTGAGTAAAAGCGATGTTATTTAATACTAAATGCGGATTTAATACTCTACTTTAGAATAAGCTACTAATGCGCTACTCGCTCAATGTAAACAAACACCTGCACCAATAGATATTAATTAGAGAAGCTAAACTGAATGTTTTTACTGGGATTAGTTCATATTTTCACTACTGACATAATAGCACTGAAGTGGTATAAGTGAATTTTAATGCGCTGGAGTCGTTTTTAGACTTAATATTTATCCGATCTACTTTTTCGATTTCTCATCTCATCCATTTCTCATTCACTCTCTGATTACTGAACAGCGAGTGTATTCGGCTGACGATATCACATAAAAACAAGGCGTAAAATACTCAACCTTACAAAATGTTATCTCTTTGTATTAATAAGTTAGACAGAGAGTTCTGCCGTACAGACAGACAGACAGACAGACATGTACATGGGCTTCAACCTGAGATAATAATATCACTGATTACATTAAAGCTCATCAGATTATTTTTTAGCTTTAACCTTTTATCTCTTTTTCCATCAACGACGTGTGCTTACTCTAGTCTTCTATACCGAGTATTTGAGTTTATAACAGTAACACTAACTGCTAATCATAATGATGTTCTTCAGGATCAGTAAAATTTCTATCTATCTATCTGATGCCTGTTTGTGCCGCGCTTTGTGCATGCCGTGGTTGCATGTTATAATTTCCCTAATGAACGCGTGTGTGTTTGTGTTGTCGTATTCATTCCCGCTTCCTCATGCCCACTTGGCTGTGTATCATGTGTGTCACTCTGAAGGTAAAAGGAGCATCTCGGTCTCCTGCACCAGCTGGGAAGCCCATCTGTGGGGCTACTGCTGTCACCCAACAGGTGTGTGTCCTAGCGCATCCATGTGTGTGTGTGTGCGTGTAAGTGTGAGGAATATGAGCATGTGATGGCTGTTTATAGAAGGCAGTACACTTGTACTACTCGTAGTATACAAGTGTAGTAGCGTACAGTATATCTGTCCTTTTTCTTCTCCTGGTGGCTTTCCTTGTCGCTTTTATCTGCAGAAAACCGCACCGATCCCCACCGAGGAGAATCACAAGCGTCTGGAGGAGGTCCTCACTGTGGACAAACCCGTAACCCTGTTTTCTTTCTCTCTCTCTCCTCAGCCTCAGCTTGCCTGTGCTTTGCTTCCAGCGCGACAGGTGGTCTGTCGTGAACACGCACACACACACACACACACTCCACCATGTGATGGGTTTGGGTCAGATCAGATGCTAAACTTATCCAGAGTCGTTAATCAGGCTGTATTTTGGTAATGAGAGCACGAGTGGAGGGTGTGTGTACGTAGCGTGGACACAGCACCACCTAGAAAGAGGCAGCATTAGCAGCATTAGCATTTTTAAAGCTCCCTGTGTGCGTGTGTGTGTGTGTGTGCTTTTTTTTTAACCAAATATTATTACAGGATTATTGATATTATCGAAGTCATTAAGTGGAAAGGTCTGGAAAAAGTCTGCAAAAATCTAAACCGAATGCTAAACCGGCTTAAACCTGTCAGGTTGGCAAAAGGAGCGAGTCCACTTCAAAGACAAAGTTCTTTTGATCCGATCCTTTATTCTGTACTGGTTGGATCATGTTTGTTTTTTTCTTTTTAGTGAGCCTATTGATCTGATTTAAAGACAGTGAGACACTTAGTGAAAGATATCAATAATGAGGTCTTTGTCTAGATCGATCATAGTGCTATTTTTAGAATTATATGAAGAAATGCAGAAGACGTGTATAATTTTCATTATAAGGACTTTTGTACAGGACGTCTCCGTCACCTCTGGAATGGAGCGTTACGTTCTGAACACTTTATTTCCAACGTCTCTGCGTTTTTGCTCATTGTCTGTTTCCTCCCTCAGGCTTGTCCGGTGTTTCCCGCAGTGTCAGGATTTTTCCCGTTCGCCAGATCCTTTTTCTATTATTACTGTTATTCCTATTATTATTATTATCGCTCTCTGGTTTCCTTTTGACTGAGAGACTGTGATGAGTTTGGTGTCTAAAGTTTGCTGTCATTGTAAAACTCTTCTCTTATTGATCATAATTCTTAAGTGGAAACGAAAGGGATCCATTTCTCGTGACACACACACTTTATTCCTTATGTGTATTCAAGGTGTGTGTGTGTGTGTGTGTGTGTGTGTTGTGCTAACACCAATCTCAGCCGCCCAGGGCTCTCTCTCTCTCTCTCTCTCTCTCTCTCTCTCTCTCTACAAACAACTTGTATAGTCAAAAGACTGATTTATAGTGACACATACACACCTTGTTTTTGAATCTGTTTCCTGGATCAAACTTTATTGCTTTTCCACATCCACCCAGAAACCTTTCCTTTTTTCATTCTCAAATGAAAGATCTTTAACTCGGGGCGCACCACAGACACACAGACACGAGGCGAGGTCTTGTAGGAAAAGGGTAGTTTGATTAGGAAAGCGAGGGAAGGAAAGGGGATTTAAGGAGGGAGGAAGGAAAGAAAAAGAGCGAGGATGTGCATGTGCAGGTCTGGGAGCAGTGCCCAACTGGCATGTAGGCACTCGGCTGGCGTCCAATGGCGTCAACAGGGTGGTGAAGTGGAATGGCGTCGACAGCAGCTCTCACAGGCTCCTCACCGGCTCGTTTGTAGTTACAGCCAGCCGGCCAGCCGGCCCCGCCCAGTCCTCCTTAGGTGCAGACAGCAGTCAAATGCAGTGGCTGGGTCGCGACGACTGGCTCCAGATGAAACCGAAAGTGCCGGGGAAACGCGTGCAGCCCTTAAGCGGCTGTCCCGAGGAGTGAAAAAGATTTGGACGCACGCCCGTCCCTTGTACGCCCGTGACACCCTGTAGCAAATAAGTTAATAATAGATACAGTATTGAGAATTTCCTTTTTTTATTTCTAGTTATACTGATTCTTAATATATAGAATCAGTATAAGTCGCTTATTTTCAGGAAGCATTTAAACAATAATATAATTTGACTGCTTTTGGATACGTATTGGATATTGTATAATTAGCTACAGTATGTCAATATTAAATACCATTTTTCTAACCAAGCTATTATTTTTATTAAGTACAGTATTCTATAACTATTGTTTTTTTTTTTTTTTTTTTTTAGAAAATCAGAATAAGATTTTCTTTTTTTTAACATATATGCAATTTCATCATATATATAATTTTAATTCTGTCCTTAATACGATTTTCATCCTTGGAAAAACAGAGGAGGACGGAGTTTCTGTCAGTTCTTTGCCTTCTCTCTCTCTCTCTCTCTCTCTCTCTCTCTCTCTCTCTCTCCCTCTGTCTCACTGATATAAAATAAAAAAATACCACCTTGTATGGTTAAAATACTGATTCTTATAGAACACAAACACACCTTGTTATCCTGCATTACTCCATTCTGACCCAGGAATCTGTTTCCTGCCAAACTTTATTGCGTTTCCACGTCCACCCACAAACCTTCATTTATTTATTTATTTATTTATTCATTTATTTATTTATTCATTCATTCATTTTATTATTCCCAAATTCTCATATTCCTGGAATTTCATTACATTTTATTTCCCCTGAATCAAATAAGTATTTAATAGATATAAACAGTTTTATTTTTATTTTTTTTCGTTATGTGGTTAAACATGTCAAGTTCAATATCAATAATTTGAATACATAATAATAATAATAATAATAATAATAATAATAATAATGTATCCAATAATTTGTATACATTGTATTGCAATTGCATAGTATTGAATTTAATACGGTTTTCATTCTTGGGATAAGAGAGGAGGACGGAGCTTCTGTCAGTTCTTTGTTCTTCTCTCTCTCTCTCTCTCTAATATCAGTGTTCCCTCACTCAGCCTGTCCATATCCATGCTTTTCTCTTCTAACATTTATTTCCTTTTCATAACTGATCTTCCTTCCTCAGTGTCCTGTCCTGTCCCTACAGTTTATTGTGTCTTATTGAGATTAAATACTGAGACATGGACCTTTAACTCAATCTGGAGACAGTACAGTACAAGTTTTTTTTTTTTTTTTTGGCTTGCCGAAGCTTCACTGTCGAGCTCTTCATCAAAACTGTCTTCGTCTTTTCATGTAGTTCTCTACTGCTTGCCAGCTGCTTTTATAAAACGCCTCAAATCACCAAATGAATAAAACGTGCAGTTTTTTTTCCCGCATGCTTTATTAAATTGCTGTTTAACCAAAAGCAGCTTCTCGCCTTCATCTAAAGCTTTGCTGTGGGTGTGTTTTTTGTTCACGTACTTGGAAATGCCATCTGATCTAGCTGATAAACCCCATCTCGCCCCAGGTGAAGGTGGACGCCGACCCCGTGGCCGTCCTGCAGGCGGCCCATGACGCTGCTTTACCACCCAAGGTCTGGACAAAGCCGTGTGTTAGATGTTACAGAGTGTGGCACAAACACCTGTGAATACCGAGAGGATCCAGACGAACCTGATCCTCTCTGTGTTCCCGCCTTGTTTTCTGCAGATCGATTGTACCCTTGTTTGCAGTGTCTTCGTTTAACACACTAGGCTAAACTTGGTGGATACAAGTTTTTTCCTCAGCATGTGTTCGGTTGGTTTTGTAGTGTTGAACCTACGATTCGTCAGCCAGATCCAGACAGTCAAAATGAAGCGAAAGAGGAACAGACGCTGATTGTGAAACTGCTGCACTCAGCTGCGGGTTTCACTTCACACTTTAACACTCGCCCACCCTCGGTTTGTGTTTGTGTGTGTGTGTGTGTGTGAGATGATTATGTTACCCGTCGTCCTTCCTGCTATGGTAAAGTTCAAGCGGTACGCAGCTGGTCCTTCATACAGCACTGTACTGCGGTGTAGTAGTGAGTCCTGGCCATGGTAAGATAAGGTTTTGTATGTCACCGCACATTTCCTGATTCCTCTCTGACTCTCTCATCTCGTGCAGGTGAAGACCGAGGAGCAGATCGCCGCAGAACGAGCCTGGTTCGGGACGGAGAAAGTATGGCTGGTGCACAAAAACGGCTTCTCTTTAGGTAAGCTGACGTTCTGCGTGTTGAAACCTGAGCTGGCGAGATGATCCGTCATGAAGTAGCTTTGTCGACTTCAAATGTTCATTCATTTCTCTTACCGTTGGAGCTTTTTATTGTCATCCTGATTCAGGGTGCAGCGCTGCTGGATTCTTGAATCCCATTCATTGTAAGGTGTTGATACGTGTACCTGATCCGTGTATAATATAAAATTGGTATAAATGGTTTGTCAACGTGTTTCGAAAACAAAACAAAACACATAAGCAGAACTATACATCGAGTCAAAAGCGTAATCCGGTAGAATGAAATTCGAGATGTACAAATGTAACGCCCAAGCGTTCTAACTCCATCTGCTCACCGCGCCAGCTTGTAAATGTCCTGTGTTTCATTAAAAATTCATTTCTATATACAAACCCAAACAAGAGAAGTGTGTGTGCGCGTACACCGAGCCGAGCTGCGCAGCCTTTCAGCAGACCCGCGTTTCTGTATTTCTATGTTTGTGTGTCTGCAGCAACCCAGCTGAAGTCGGAGGAGGGAAGCGTTCCAGAGGGGAAAGTGAAGATCAGGCTGGATCATGACGGCACCATTCTGGAAGTGGACGAGGACGATGTTGAGAAGGTGATGGATCTTTAACGCGTCCCCTCTTATGCGAAATTAACCTTGTTGTCATTTTAATATTTGCATCACAGCATTCAGCAGACGCCCTTATCCAGAGCGACTTACATTTTTTTTATCTCATTATACATCTGAGCAGTTGAAGGGTAAGGGCCTTGCTCAAGGGCCCAACTTGGTGGTTGTGGGGTTTGAACCTGGAACCTTCCGAACTGTAGTCCAATACCTTAACTACTGAGCTACATTTCCATCTTTTTTTCCAGTCGTTTTTTCATTGTTGCATTGGCTGGATTTTAAACAAGGCAAATACATTTTTCCCCCTAATGTGACCTCATACAAGGGAAACCCTCCTCTGGGTTGTTTGCTGTACTTCGGAGGAGGCATGCCTTGGTCGATAGTAGCTCACGTAGATAAACCCTGACACATTAACACACACTTTGAGGGATGTCTGAGACCTGTGTTAACTTGTTAAAGAAATACTAAAATATGGGACCTTTAATCCGAGACATTACAGTAAATCACATATCTCGGAGTGTGTGCTTCTCTGAATTCGTCCTAATCTTGTACAGCACCTCATTTTTAAAAAAAAAAACAACTTGTTACTCTTTTATATCATGATAATTCCTGAAAGGACAAAAAATATTACCCGTGATCTAGTCCATGTTTCCCTAACCAGCCGCAAGCTTTCCTTTTCACATTTTCGTTGACGCACACTTGTCGTTTCTTTTGCGCCTAAGGCGAACCCTCCTTCGTCTGACCGCGTGGAGGACCTGTCTTCTCTGCTCTACCTGAACGAGTCCAGCGTCATGCACACCCTGCGGCAGCGCTACGGAGGAAACCTCGTCCACACGTACGCTGGGTCCAACATAGTGGTCATCAACCCTGTCAGCGCACCGTCCATGTACTCGGAGAAGGTAAGAGGTTCCGCATAAAGTGTGTAAGAGCGAACAGAAATGAACTACTGATGGAAAGAAAAACTAAGTAAACTTGTTTCTCAGGTGATGCACATGTTCAAAGGCTGCCGTAGAGAGGACACGGCACCGCATATATACGGCGTGGCTCAGGCGGCGTACCGGAAACTTCTGACCACACGCCAGGACCAGTCCATCGTTCTGCTGGGGAAAAGCGGCAGCGGGAAAACCGCCAACTGCCAACACCTGGTGCAGTACCTGGTGACCATCGCAGGCAGCAACAGCAAGGTGTACTCAGGTGAAGGAAGAAGAGGAAGACAGGAAAAGGAGAAAGAGTCTCTAGTTCTGAAAAACTGCAGGATCATGACTATTGTTAAATAATAACATGGCACCATAGTGGGAATTTCTTTTTGGAATTGTGTTCATTGAATTTCCATTCATCGTACACCAATCTGCAATACTTACAGTAGTTGCATGTAGACAATTAAATCAATCTTCTGCTTGTTTTTCTGTTTGTTTTTCCCTCCTCCAGCTGAAAAGTGGCAGGCCGTCTACACCATCCTCGAGGCGTTCGGGAACTCCGGCACGTCCATGAACGGGAACGCCAGCCGATTCTCCCACATCGTCTCTCTGGACTTTGACCAGGCCGGTCAGGTGGCTTCCGCTTCGATCCAGGTACGGATCGGGTCGTGACTCAATGCACGGCCGATTACGAGAGACGATCTCTCATGCGTATCTTCTCGTCCTGTAGACGATGCTGCTGGAGAAGTCGAGGGTGACGCGGCACCAGGAAGCCGAATCCACCTTCAACATTTTCTATTACATGATGGCAGGAGCGGACGCTTCTCTCAAGTAAGACGCCAGCAGTGCAGTCGAGTTTATGTGCAGTTCTTCAGTCCAGTTTTTAGAGATCAGAGATTGCACAACGCTGTATTACACAAAAGTCAGTCAGATGCTTTTGCGCTGTTAGAAGAGAAGTTCCGTCTAGCGTCTTAAGTTCTCCGGATTGTCCCTTATTTGTGCAGCTTTAAAACAGAGGGTTTACGAGTACATTTTATTCTTTGTGTGCGATTTTTAACAGTGTTGCTAACGGAACACTATCTCTCCTTTGATGATCTTTCCTTTGATCCTTACAGGATATGCATAATACAAATCTCTACATGATTTCTCAAGAGATTTTAGGGCTTCAAAAATCTCCCATTAACACACTAAAGAGTTCCTACTTTGTTCATCTGAGCGATCCCTTTACGAACCCAGAAGCAGAGGCGTTCTCTTTCTGCTTGTAGAATTCTAACGGAAATGTAGACGCATTAACATTAACAGGAATGTATTTTTAAGGATATACACTTTTATAAGGAATGAAAGATTCTGCGTTCAACGAAGGGGTTCACATTTAACGGAAGACTTTGAGCAGAATGTCTGTATGAAAAAAAGAACCATTAACCATTTAAAATTTGACCATTTATAACTTCTTTTTCCCTAGAAATTCACGCTTTTAGAAAAGAAAAAAAAATTAAGCTGTTCATCACCATTTGGAATCATTAAAGGGTTTACATAAAACACATCAGCTAAGGATTTGTGAAACCACTTCATGAAATTGTTCAATCTGCAGTAATCTTTCAGTCTCGCTCCGCATAAAGGTTCTCGAGGCATCTCTTGATGTTTTTATGTAGAATTTAAAAATAAAGAAAGGTTTCTCAGTAGTGTTACTGTAGAAAGCTTTTAAAAAAGGACATTTTTAAAAAGTCACTTTAAACCATCTTAAAAAAATGATCAAAGTATCTCCACCAGGAGGACGTAGACTCACAGTGCTAAAGTGAAAATCCCAGAATGATGATTTTAGTCTGCCTCTGAAGATTTCTATAGAGAACCTCTTACCAGTGTTTTTTTTTTCCCCAACTAGAGAGGTTTACACATCACACCAAAGAACCATACTTTCAGTATATCATTAAAAAATAGACGTTCCCTGCAAGAGACAAAAGGTTCTTCAGTCTGGTCCCCCTCCTGTAATTATTCACAAAGAAACTAAAAACTCTTGACAATTTAAAGACCTTTTAAAAATACATTGTACTTGTGTATATGTACAATGGGCGTTCAAATAAAACCGGGACTTTTGATTGTCCAGAGCAGGGGTCTCCAAATCCAACACAGTTTGGTGATTCTTCTTCTCAAACACAGTTGATTTAACTAATTTGTTAATTACTAGGTTCAGTGGGTGTGTTTAGGTGTTGGTGAATTATAAAACTGTGCTGGTCACTGGCCCTCCAGGACTGGATTTGGAGACCCCTGGTCCAGAGCAACACAGTTATGAGAGTAAAAACTCTCTATGTAATCCCAATGCACTTGGATACCATCAGGGTAGAATGTTTTCTCAGGACGCCGCCTGCTGAAACGCTGGCCTCCCAGGAACTCCTTTAGCGGCCCAAACATGTGGAAGTAGCTCAGAGAAAGAGAGGACAGGACTGTACGAGAGATGTGGCCATAACGTGCATTGTCCTGCAAAAACAGAAAGCCTTTGGTGATCAAACCAGGCTTTTAAAAAAATAAGAAAAAATTCTACAAGCAGTTCGCACACTGAATGTTCAGAGGAACGACTCAGAAGATCGTCATTCACGGGGATGTACAGTACCACCTTCTTTAAAACGTTTGACCATTCGAATGTTTTATTGCGGCTGAAAGGCTCATCACCGGACTGTGCTTGAAGTCTTTCAGAAATTTCATCACAAGTCCCAGTTTGACTTGAACACCGCATCGTATATACTGTATTTACAGTATGTTTTCTGGCTTTCAGAACCGAGCTGCATTTCAACCACTTTGCCGAGAACAGCGCGTTCGGGATCCTGCCTCACTCCAAGGCGAGCTTCATTTATAAAAAATAAATAAATAAAAATAAATAAAATTTTAAAATCTCATCTAGACATTGTATGCACATCCTCACATGCTGTGTGTTTTTGTTTGCAGCCTGAAGAGAAACAAAAGGCAGCTCAGCAGTTCGCTAAACTCCAGGCTGCAATGAAAGTGTTGAACATTTCCACAGAAGAGCAGAAGACCTTCTGGCTGGTCTTAGGCGCCATCTACCATCTAGGGGCCGCGGGAGCCACTAAAGGTGGCCCTTTTTTTTTCTTCTTCTCGACTTTCTGACATTATCAAATTAAATCCCGCCAGACATTTTTACAATTCTGAAAAGCATAGAGAAGTGATGAAATGTCATAGCGGCTGGAGTAACAACCCTCGGATGGGGTTGTTAGACTGGCGCGGGTATGATCGACAAACTGAGTCGTCTATTAAAGTTAACGTTGACTAATTGCTCCGCGTCCTTTCCATAGTGCGGTAATGATTACTGACTGAGCACTAATGGCTGCCGATGTGTTTATTCCCAGTTGCTCGTTTGACGCTCGTTTTTGTCTAATGTTGCCCCCCCTTGTGCAGTCTCGCTCGTAGACGAAAGCGGTAATGAACGTCTCCATCACTCTTCTGTCTGTCAGCGCTTTGCAGAGTTGTTTTTCTTCTTCGACTTCGTTCTTCTTTCTTAATTGCTTTTTTTTTTTTTTTAATGAGCAAAACATTTACACTTTCTACAGAGTCCAGATCAGTGATCCATGCAAAAAAAAATTTTTAATTGTCATATTGTCCAGGCTTAATGCATAACCATGGTTATGTCAAAGCATGCATCATTTAAATATACAGTAGTACTTTGGTATAACATTATAATAATGCTTTATAATAGTGTGTATATTGGCTTTATAGAAAGTGTCAACCTACAGTAAGAGCATGAAATAAAGCACTACAGTACAGTATGTCGTGCCATTCTCATGCGTGGCCACTCTGTGGCGGTAGAGTCATTTGAGAGGCGCTCGGCTATAACTCCAGCCCCGTGGCTCTGGCGTGTCTCGATATCCTCAGCCTGGCTCGTGCAGCGAGACACGGGGTTAATGCGTGTGGGCGATAATGGTAATAATGACATTAAGCGAGCGCCTCATCACTCAGCGCTCTACTGAGATTCCGGTAATGAGCCTGTTAATGGGTCTCATGCATTTAGAACAAGGTCTGTTTCCTTTCCTAAACTTCCACATGCATGTGTGTGTGTGTGTGTGTGTGTGACTGCATGTTGATATGAACATAACCTCCCTCTGAGATTTGTTTCTCCAGCAGGATCACAGTGTGTGTTATTTGTCTTGTTATAACCCTGTATGTTTTTCACTCACATGCTGACTTTGCATGCCGGCTGATGTTGCACCGTAACCCACAGAGTCAGATGAAGGTAATCACACCATCCTTGCATATTTTTTTTATTACGTTTTATTTCAAATCAGTTAATTAGTATTGTAATGTAACGTTATTGTGCGTCCACATTGCTCACCCAAAGGAGAAGCTGCTGGTAAAGCTACGTTAGATGTTCCTCCGTATCTCTGTTAAGCATGCTGTGTGCCGGAGTGTAAGAATACCCGAAAAACATGTAGGGAGAAAAAAATCCTGCTATCCAAAATGTTTGATCTTCAGTCTGAGAGATTAAAGTACATTTGGAGTAATTGAAAGGACGCTTTCGAGAACGTGGAAGCCACTTTTTTTTCAGGATGTTAACCAAGTACTTCAGTTTGCTTCGTAGTACAGCATTACCTCAGCATACAAATTCATAGTAATCGGGTCTGGAGGCGAGATCTTAAGGCCAGATTTTGTACTGCGAAACACATTTTCCCGTAGACCCACAGAAAATAATGTAAATGCAGATCATCCGTTCCAGCCACCCCAAAATATTGGACACTTTCAAAGACTATTCTTCATATTTTTGCATATAAAAACAATGAAAACATTTAGAAAAGACATGTAAATGAAATAAAATATGTAATAAATAGACAAACTTCACTTAACCTTAATCTGTGATTCCTCTGTAAAAAAACAAACTGAAAGTGTCTCCCTTTTCTTCTTGCTACCGTCCTTGATAACATTTTTGGGACCCCGTGGTGCTACGTCTTCACTACATCTTGCACGAAATCTAAAATCCAAACAAAACTAAACAAAACAAAACGTAAATTCACTATGCTTGGCTTTCCACTGACACAAAGGACATGTGAATGGCTCGGTCGCTCGTACCCCCGAAAATGCTTTGCATTACCGAGGCAAATGACTTGCAAAATTGTAGTTATTAAGGCGAAAATTCACAAGGTTGGGCGTTTGTTTGCAGAGGTGCCGCTGTTAGCTATTCTGCAGCTATGGCAATTATTCCTATTATTCCTAAATTATTAGCTATCAATTAATAGAAGCTTAATAGCAACAGTTTTAACCTTGAACACGCACACTCCTCAGGTCAAGCCAGAACCACAAATGATGTGACATCCTAGTAATTCTTCCAATTTCATGAAGTTATCAAAAAGGTTATCAATCTACATTACTGATGATAATAAAAATCAAATCCCCAGGGAGTGTGAGAAGTCGAGTACTAATTCTAATACCTTAAGGAAATGTGTCGTATCTGAATATGTGCAGCGCAAAATATTGCTTTTTTGTTTTTTATTGGTTGCCGACTTGTTACTTCAGGTAAAACAGGTTAAAAAATTAAAACTAAAAGATAAAAAGCAAATTTCCAGCCTTCAAAAACCTCTAGAGAAGATCAAGGTCTGTTTTTTCTTTTCATTGATAATCCTGAGCACTTCCTGTCACTCTGAACTGTACTCAGTTCCTCTCTGTCTCTGTTAAACCTCAGCAGTTTGTGTATCACGGTCGAGTTTATTCTGTCACTTTGTATAAAAGCTTTTCCTAACCGGATGAATGTAAATAGAAAATGCAGTAAGTGTACAGTGAATCCTGAAAATACTGAAATACCTGAAGTGCCGGTTGTTCCTCAGCCGGCCGTAAGCAGTTCGCCAGACACGAGTGGGCTCAGAAAGCGGCGTATCTCCTGGGGTGCAGTCTGGAAGAGCTCTCGTCATCCATCTTCAAACCACAGGCCAAGGGAACGCTGCCACGAACCTCCGGCATCCGCCAGGGGGCAGAGGACTCCGGAGACAGCACAGGCAAGCACGAGCACATCCATTAAATAATTTACTAGTCACAACCATTGAGAGGGAATTCCTTTTGTAAGGAGAGAAAAAAAGAAAAGAAAACAGATGTACAATCATATTCAGAAGCTTTTCAGTCCTGATTCCTCTCCGGTATAAAGCAAGGTTACTTTAAAATGTTATCCTAAGATATAGCGTTTTTTTTTTAAAACTGTTAATTCAAGTAGTTTATAACTATAATAACTAAATATATATTATGATCATTTTGATTGTTCTCTCCATAATGCTCTCCGTGAGCAATAAACATAAAGAAGTAACACTGCAGCTTCGCTCATCGTTCGACACTCAGGTCCGGCATCCAGGGTGCCAATACTTTTGAAAATCTGTTGAGCGTCTTGTTAAAAATGGGTTGTAGATGTAAACTTTGTGTGTTGTTGCGTGTGGAGGAAACTAATCAGCCGCGCGGTGGAGTGACGGCGCCCTGTGCTCACGCGAGCGTAGTTGTACCTGTAGCTTTAACGATAGGTTTAATATCGAAGACCTCGTTCTAATACGAGGGTGAGTCAGAAATGATCTGCGTTCCGGATATATTAAAACTGATCTCGAGGGCCAGAAGTATTGGAACACCATCAGGTAAAAGGTTCACCAATCAACGGCGCTCGTTACAGTGAGACGCTTATCGAAGAGCCGAAGACTAAACCGTGTCGGATTAAACACAGAGGACCGCTGTGTACACGGGCGTCAGGATCTCGCATCTTGCAACGCTGAACGTCCACACATTTCTACCCACACTGTTGATAATTTGCAAAAACTTAGTTTTGAGGTGTTAAAGCGTCCTCACTATAGTCCTGGTCTCGCGCCATCGAACTTTCACCTGTTTGGTCCCCTGAAAGCAGGACGTGCAACGAAGACGAAGATGATGAAGAAGTGAAGACAGCGGTGCATTCATGGCTCGCAGCTCAGACTGAAACATTTTTTTTATATAAGGGAACACGAAAGCTTGTTGACAGATGGACATACTGTATTGAAAAGGAAATAAATTGAACAGGAATGGTGTCCCTATTGGCGGTGTCCTCTTCCAGCAGGATGATGCGCCCTGACACACTGCAAACATGATTCAAGAACGGTTTGAGTTCAAGGTGTTGCCTCTGACTACAAATCCTCCAAATCTCAATCCAATCTCAGGCCCCTCTCGCGACTTACAGGACTTAACTTACGGGATCTGCTGCTGACGGCTTGATGCCAGATGATGCAGCACACCTTCAGAGGTCTCGCGGCGTCCATGTCTCTGTGGCTCAGGACTGTTTTGGTGGCACAGGGGAAACTACTCAGTGTTCTGTTGTGGCATGATGTGGACATCACGGCCCATCACACCCCTTTGCTATGTAACAGCACTTTTTTCCTATTTATCGTAAACTACCTGAATTCATCAACACTTACAAATTTAATCGATTAAAGAACAAAATGCCCTGTGTTTATTGTTGCATTTAATGCCGTGGAAATTTCATCAACTCGTCGCAGCCAGAAACCGTGTCACCTCTCCGTGTCTCTTTGTGATAGCGTGATACCCCACAGGGAATAGTTTAACCAGGATAATAGGAGGCTGTGGTGAAGTGTCGTGCATATTTACAGATCGCTGTAGGAAATTCATTAGTATTAAAAAAAAAAAACAACAACTCATACATCCGGGCAAAAGTGTTGATGAAAATAGAGGCTGTGGTGGGAAACCCTCTTAAAAACGCACCATTTTTTTTTTGTCCGCAGGTCCGTAAATACAGTACAGTAGGTACTAATCTTATCATCGCGTTGCGTTTTTCCGCCATGTGCCAGCAGCAGGTGTGTTCTTTATATCGATCCGCGTGCAGGTTATCACACCTGAACATGCACGGGAGGCGACTAATCCTTTTTAAGTCTTAAAACATCCTGTACGCCCTGTGCATCCCGCAGCGTACACTATTCATCTTTGTTTAAACAGGCAGTTGTGTGAAAGCGTGCTCCTGCAGTTTTTGCAATAAGCACGTATTTCTCTCCGATTGCGTGAGCTGGAATTGTCACCCAGGGCCACACCTACGCTTTCTGATGTCTCCCGAAGGCGTGGATGCGCCGCTGCATCTTAGTTGCAGGTGCGAGATTTATCTGATGTCAGAAACGCTTAGCGGGTACCAGGAGGAGTGCGTGTGGGCACCCGCGGTCTGATTTTTCTCTCTCGACAAGCCTGAGTCACTCCATCCCCATCGCGCATATTCAGATTTAATGCCGTCGCTGAACGCATCTTAATGATGAAAGCGCTTCCTCCACTGCGACTTCACTTTATTGTGCCCAAGTCCTTCTGATTATTCCTTTTTTATTTTATTTTATTAGTTTTTTTAAACATTTGCACAGTTCAAATATCCGGAAATGAAACGCTGTTGTGTGTGTGTGTGTGTGTGTGTGTGTGTGTGTGTTTGTGTGCTGGTTGCAGGGTCCAAGGCCACAGCGCTGGAGTGTTTGGAGGCCATGGCTTCCAGTTTGTACTCGGAGATCTTCACACTTTCGATCTCACTCATCAACAGGTGAAAATCAAGTGTCTGTCTGTCTGTCTGTCTGTCTGTCTGTCTATTTATTTATTTATTTATTTATTTCATGGTTGATTGTCAAGTTTAAACCACAGATTAAACCGCAAGCAGGAAACAGAAGGAAAGTATCAGCGAAAGTGATGAGAATAGATTATGACAATAATAAATGATTTAATCAAATAAAGAAAAAGTCGTTAATGTCGAAGCAATTAACTCAAGGCCCATATGTAGAAATACTTCTCTTGTTTCTTAACCTGCTAATGTTCATCTTCGCTTTTACTGTAGTAATTCGTATACAATTAGCTTGTTTAAAAGTGCATGTGTAAAAAGATTAAAAGAAAATCTCAGGCTTATTTTCCTAACCAGGCAGTGATCAGACAAGTCATGAGTATTCTGTCTTTCGCCTTTTGTCCCTCGCAGAGCTCTGAAGTCCACGCAGAAGCATTCTCTGTGTTCGGTGCTGATCGTAGACACACCGGGCTCCCAGAATCCTCGGCAGGCCAAGAGCGAGAGAGGCGCTACCTTCGAGGAGCTGTGCCACAACTACGCTCAGGAGCGCCTGCAAGCTCTTTTCTACGAACGCACGTTTGTGCAAGAGCTGGAACGCTACAAGGAGGTACACACACACACACACACATGGTTGATTGTCTTAGGCCGTTCTCACGTTAGGGTCCTGAGACCGTTTCTTGACCCCAAGTCAAGTCTGGTGCACTTTGATCAGTGAGAACACAATCGTTCCACTCTCGGGAACCGTGCCCGTGTCCGCTGGAAAAGAGAACGATATGGCTTACTTGGGCACGAATCAGATATTAAAGCCAGTCGTATTTAAGAACGTAAGTAGACCGCTGTTTAGACACAACGTCATCAGCACCGTCTGTCTCCTTCAAAATCTCTGTGTGAATGTAGAAATATCAATAATATTAGTATTTTAATTAATATTAGGGTAACATCCATTGTTTTCTTCTTCTCTTTTTATGTTTAATTGCGGCTCACAAACCAAGTAGGCGCATACTGCCACCTGCTGTATCGGAGAGTGTAAATGCGCAATTTGCACGAGAACGGAGAGCAAACGTACTGTAATGTGAACCAGCAGGAAGTGGGGAGCAATCGTTCTCCGGCAAATCAATCGTGCCTAATGCGACCCGTTGTGAGGTCCTTCCATTGACATAATTCTGTATAAACTTAACATAAGAAGCCAGAAGGAACGCTTAGTTTAGTAAATAACAAATGTAAAAAATGCAACTACTGTACATATTCCTATCATAGCAGGACCGTTTGTTCTACACCAAGATATATATATATATATATACTGTAGTTTGACCATTAGATCACATAAAATTTCATTACAAAAGTGTCTAAATAGAGATACCTGTTGCATTAACAATTAATTGTTGGCTTTTTAAAAATTTTTATTGCTCGTATTTACCTACTGTATACGCAACGAAAGTACCATGTCATTT
>JAQMYL010000009.1:4796944-4807477 GCA_030014365.1 Clarias pachynema
ACAAAACCCCGCCTCCCAGAATGCGGCCAGTCTGCTACAGAATTCACAGAAGTAAGACAAGTCAGGCCACACACACACACACACACACACACACACACACACACCATTCAAGATTCAAGAATGTTTTTTTTTTTTTTTGTCACATTCATGGTTGAACAAAATGCAATCGCAACAAACTCCAGACTGTGCAGATTTTTAAGAAATAAAATAAATAAATAAATAAATAAAATACAGAATAAGTATGTACACAATAAAAATAAGACGAAGAAGTCTATGGAATTAAATAAATTATATACAGCACACACAGATCACATTTTAATGACGAGTAGTACGCTGTGGAATATTTCATACTTTAAAGCATTGAAGGGGTCGTAGCGGACATTTTTGTCTACTGTATCCAAACTTTTATTCATTTGTTACGTTATGAGGTGCTTGCTAATTACCGAAATAAAAAAATATATTATTCTAAGCTTCTAGAAGCATATGACCTGTAAAAATAGTTTTTTTTTGGTAAAAGCTTAAAAAACAATCTGTAGTGTCCGTAACCATGTCAAATTCATGTTGCAATATCTTAACACTTTAGAATAAAACACTTTTTCAGGTTTATGTCTTTTCATGTGAAATCTAAATTCAAAGCCAAGTTTCGTCTGAGTGACAGTTAAGACCGTTGAAAGATTTGAATTAAAAAAAATAACGGACACTACAGACATAAAAGGGCATGAAATTGTGTTTAGCAACTGTGTTTCTTTTTATCTGATAAAAATATACATGCGTATGCATATTTACAAAAAAAAAAAAAAATGAAGCATGGATCGGGAGATAAGAAGCATTAAGTGATATGAAATATGGTGTTAGATGATCCTATCTGTAAATTCACTTCTTCATCTAGGTGAGACACTTTTAGCAGCATTATGATGTTTTGCCCCGAAAACCTTTTACATGGTTAAATATTTTCAAATGCGGAGCTCTGCGTGTAAAAGTTGGGGCATCGTTACCGCTAAGTGAAGTCAGTAATGCTGTAGTATGACGTACTAAATCCTCCGTGTCTAACAGGAAGAACATCAGCGCCCTGTTCATGGGCCGCTCCAGCAGCGCGACGGTTCTGTCAGGCTCCATCGCCGGGCTGGAGGGCGGCTCTCAGCTCGCTCTGCGCCGAGCCACCGGCATGAGGAAGACCTTCACCACCGGCGTGGCTGCCGTGAAGAAGAAGTCCCTCTGCATCCAGATCAAGCTCCAAGTGGTGAGAGCTTTGCCCGAGAGCATGAAAGTCACTTCAGGAATCCTGATTGCAAATTCAGTAGAAGTGAAAAGCAGGGATTATTTCTGCTTCTGATTTCTCCCAGGATGCACTGCTGGACACGGTCCGGAGGTCAAGGGTTCACTTTGTGCACTGCCTGCTGCCTACGACGGATGCTTTAAAGACCGCTGAGCTCCAGGGTGAGAGCTGTGACCCAGGCCTCATGCAGCTGGACGTGTGTTTACTGAGGTCTCAGATCCGGGGCTTCAAACTTCTGGACGCGCTTCGGATCTACAGACAAGGTGCAGAGAAAAGCAGGAGGAAAAACAAACCACACTTTAAATTACACTTGATTATATCCATATACAGTACTATTTTTTTAAAATTAAAAATGGTTTTAATCGCAGGTTATCCGGACCACATGGTGTTCTCCGAGTTCCGTCGTCGCTTCGACGTCCTGGCTCCGCACCTGACCAAAAAGCTCGGCCGCAACTACATCGTAAAGGATGAGAAGAGGGTGAGTGGAGAGAGGGATAAAGCGCTCCAGGCTTTCGGGAAATGAGACAAAACCTGGCGCTCATCTCTGGCTTTTGTGCCACCGTAACAGAGAAATAAAGCTCAGTTAATCGTGCCCATTGTGACGGCTTAATCAAGCTTTCCCAGCTGTGTTTCCCCGCTCGAATCAATACAGGGTGCAGACAGGAGAAATATATTAATTGCTCTGGGGCTTAGGGCTTGGAAAATGGCCTAAAAATCTTACAGCAATTATCAAGTCTGAAAAATGTGCCTGCCATCTTGAACCTAACGATTGGCTGAGGAAAGTGGGGAACCGCGCTCGCAAAACTATAGGTTTATTTGAAATCTCCAGAGCTGCCACGACTTTGTTGAATTTGTGCGGCAGAGGATAAGCGTGAAAACTTTTCTTTTCTTTTTTTTCTTTCCATCCTGACGAGAATCGAGAGAGAAAGGAAGGTCAATTGTGTTTGAATTCCCTGCGGATGAAGCCTCGCAGAAGCGAAACGGTGGGAAGAAGGAGGAGAGCACAAAAGCCGGGCCTTAGCGGGAGAGAGCGGGTGAAAAAGTGCGAGAAGCAGATTTCCCCTGTGCCAGCGTCTCGCTGATGGGTTTCTGTGGAAACAGACTGGAACAATGGCGCTTTAGTGCTGCGGGCTGCCACCCCCTCGTCCACTGTAATCTAGATGGGGCCTTTCAGATCGGGTTCTCAAGACCTGTCCCGCTCCGAGAGGGTAAAAAGAGAGAGAGAGAGAGAGAGAGAGATGACACTTAAGCTGAGCATTAGAGTAGGACGCTCGGGGACTGTGAAGTAGCTCAACTCTGGTCAGTTTTCGTCTTTATCGTTATTTCCTTGTTTATAGACGCAGGGCTTGTGTTATAATTCAGCACGTTATAAAGGTTTCGGAAGTCCCTGGAAGGATTTTTTTTTCCGTTTTTTGGGAAAAACAAGATAGATAGACCCTTAACTCTCACGAGTCTTCTGTTTGACTTGTAAGTGAAAGCATTCAAATGAAAATAAATGTCCGTGTGCCGTTGCAGGCTGTAGAGGAGCTGCTGGAGTGCTTGGACCTGGAGAAGAGCAGCTATCACATGGGCCTGAGCAGGGTGAGTACCAGTTGCTCCGATCCACATCCTACTGTATCTGTGGACTTTTATAATTTTCTTATTAAAAGCAATAGCCAGAATGACAACTACAGTATGTAGTGCAATTATTGAAAAAGAGAAAAAAGCAGTGGCAAAAAACAAACAAAAAACACTAATCTTGCGAATCAGCGCCGGGAGGGTGTGGCTCGTCTGAGAAACATGTCGAACAAAATAGAAGCGTCTTCTTTTTGTGTGCTTTGGCTCGCCTTTGCCAGGGTTATTCAGCACGTTTCGCAAATTATCCCAAAGTCTCCTGGAGATCTAATCCCATCAAATGTCTGCAAACCGAGGCTGAGAGAGAGATGACGAGCTCAGGCTTCCACACAATTACAGATTCATTGACTTCGGAAGGGACGGTTAATTATTTGGCAGGTGCACAGAGACGACCGGACCGCATGCAGGTAGAGATTAAGAGATTTTCATTAGTTGGAAGAAAAAACACTTCCTGGGAAGCCCTAAAACTTAGCGAGGGAATTAGATTTCGCTAACGAGCGAGAAGGAAGCGGATCTCGCAAGCATAACCTGTTGTAATTAGGTAACTTTATACAACTTGTATACAGTATGTACAGGATGTTCCGTTTTTCCCGCTTGCATTTTGTTCTGCTTGTCAGTCAAGACCACACCCACCAGCACCCATGGTTTTATCATCATGTCTTCCAATTAAAACTTTTCTTCTTGTTGATTGAGAACAATCTAATCTGTTTTGTTTTTTACTTTTTTGATTAAATGATTCTTCTGAAATAAAAGCGATAAAAGCACTTCTGTTAAAAGTGTCATATTTTAATGGAGGCTCTTATGTTAACACTTTTCTTAGCTGCTTATGAAACACTGAGTTTATAATTATTGTTAAAGGACACAAATTTTTTTTTTGTGCTAATGTATGCGCCTTCCTGCTGCAAATGGCATTTCGTTTGATGGACGGCTATAAGTGATGAAACTAGTTTGGCAAACACTACAGTATATGACGAGGATTCTCAAACTTTATATTCAGTGGTCCAGATCTGATTTCTATTCAAGGTCAAAGATCCGGAACGATCGGTGATAAACAAATGCCTTTTATTGAATTTCCTTCTAACCAAACAAACAGATTTAAGGCAGTCTAAGACAAAATACATTCAAATGTAGTGGAGGAAAAAATACGACTGTTTGAGTGCAATCAGATGCTTAAACTAAAGCAACTCTTAAATTTAAAGCAGCTTACATAAAACATAAGTGTCAGACACGTTGCAATTTAGTGCAAAAATAATGCCACCGTTTGCCTGCAGATTGTTGCTTGTGAACCTAAACAAGTTTTAACATTAAAAAGTAAACTACAAAAGAAAAACTTGTCACCTTGCACCTCCAAGGTCGGGGTTCGATTCCCACGTCGGGTCTGTGTGCATGTATGAGTCTGCATGTTCTCACAATGCTTGGTGGGTTTCCTCCGGGTACTCCAGTTTCCTCCCATTCCAGATACGCAGGTTCGGCTAATTGGCGTTCCCAAATTCCTAAAGTGTGTGAATGACGATCCTGGCGTCCCAACCCCTTAAGTGTAACTGCCACAGAAACTACAGATAAAACTCCAGGGTGGGGAGTAGCTGTCGTAAACAGCCCAAAATACCAAATAAACCTGTTTTGATGCCTGAATAAACTGATTAAATAAACTGATCTTGAAGGATAACGCCAGTAGCTACTGCTGCTAAATTTGTTTGTGGACCAGAGGGGGAAAACTAGGTGCTTGTGTTCTTCCCTGCGCCACAGATTTCCTGCCCCTATAGTACATAATCGCTATAAAAAATTATAGTACAATATAAATTTACATCTTTATTAATATGAAATATTATAATATCACTATTATAATAAGCATTAGGCATGTGACAGAATTCATAAACATTAATGAAATATCGGCATATTGTAATAATTGTTTGATGCTTTTATTTAGATCTGATGACTCTTGAACTAAAACAATAATTAAATGTGTTTTCATAAACATGATTACTAATTAAAAAAAACATTTTCATATACAGTACATGTATATTTTTTATAATGTTGATCTTATAATACCATTTGTTTGACCTTTTCATAGTTCTAAAATGATGATTAATTCAAATTCTAATTTTATTTGTCGCATACACAGTCATACACAGTGAAATGCTTAGACAACTGCCCATGACCTTAAAATAAAAGACTATTAATAGGAAATAAAAAAGAAAAAGAAAATAGAAGGTACATTTAACTAAGAAGAATAAAATAACTGTACAGTACAAAATATACAATATATGAAAAATATAGAAAAATAAGAAAGACAGCTGTACGATATAGATTAACACATATTTTTACAATATCTATTTCAATTTAAACATTTCTGTATTACATGACAAACTCCTACGAAATAAACATGTCCTAAAAGCAATACTGCATTCCAGTTTCTCATTAATGGTCTCGATGGCTGTCACATGACTTAAGGCTCATTAACTATAATAGTAATAGAACGGAACAGGCGCTTGTTAACCGACCCTTCAACTATGTCATACGCTCGCTCGCTTCCCGGCTGTCAGCGTTGCCATGACAACAGTGTCAAACAGGGAATCGATTACGTTTAGTCTTAATCTTGGTCCAGGATTTCTGCTGTACAGATCTCCAAAGAGACTACACGTAAACTACTGTTTATTAATAAGTATAATGGTTTTTATTTCTAAGTAGGATATATGCAGTGTATTGCATCGTATTATTGTGCTGCTAATTTGAAGTGTGTGCTGAGTCCGGATTGACTAGCCGTGCGATCCAGGCTTTGAGAAATCATGCTACATCTAAATGAATGGAGGCTTATTTATTTATTTATTTATTTATTCATTTACAGCTTTTGTGTGTCAATTTGAATTGTGTGACCTTGAAAGACTCGTAAGGGATTTTTTTTCCTTTCATTTACCAGAAATGTTTTTTTTTTTCCTAAGGACAAAAATCTAGGTTTGAGTAATAGTCATGATTATTTACTGTTGGAGTCAATGGGAGACTCGGCTCACTTTTACTTTTGTTATTGTAGGTAAAAAAAAAAGAAAAGAAATACTGGCATCATTTAATTATTATCTATAATTAAATTTTTGTTCCCACATACTTTATGCTGAATAGACATCTGGGAAAAACAAAAACATTATGTAATTGGCTAAAGGTAGATGCTGATGTAACTGGTTTATGTAATGTAAAGTTGTCGTGATAAATGTAGCTGCTGAATAAAATCTGCAGCTGATCGTACACTTTTAAACAGCGCTGTGTATCCGGGTCAGTGTACAGTACAATGAAACGCTTTTTTTTTGCTTAGTCAGGTAGAGATTTTCATTAAACACACACCACATACTGTATATAGAGAGTGCAGTTCCACAAACCCGGAGCCAGAAAATAACATTAGAGATCCTTAAGAACAATAGAATATGACAATATTTATAAGTCAGCGTTGCAACAGGATTGCATCATTTTCAGTTTGTAAGTGCAGCTCAGGTGGAAAATTGTAAACTGTACGGTGTGTGTGTGTGTGTGTGTGTGTGTGTGTATTAGGTGTTTTTCAGAGCAGGAACTTTGGCTAAACTTGAGGAGCAGAGAGATGAGCAGACCAAGCGCAACATCACGTTGTTCCAGGCTGCCTGCAGAGGATATCTGTCTCGCCAGGCCTTCAAGAAGAGGAAGGTAAACAACGCAATAAGGGCACCATGAAAGACTTGCCATCATACAGTGTTTGAAAGAAAAAGAAAATACAAATACCAAAAGATTTAATCCGTCATCAAGATAGATTAAGAATAAAGCCTCATTAAAACCAATTGGCTGAGGGAATTAATTAGAAAATTCTAAATTCTGAGAGAAATAATTCTGAGAGAAAGAAAATAATTATATTTATATTATATTTAATTATATTATTGTCTTATAATAATATCTTAAAGACAATAATTAAATTGATTATATTACTTATTAGGGCTGTCAATATTAACACGTTAATGCAATTAACCTAGAAATTTTAACGCATTAATATTTTTTTTTTTACGCAAATTACTCATATGACCAAGTTTGACCCTAATGGCTTACCATAATTGCAGTGCGGTTACCTGACTGTGTGTGTAATCATGGCAGGTTTTGTGCTCAAGCTACTCTCAAGGGGAAATATTTTTACATTACATGTACAGTAAGATGACTGAGGTGGCTAGGACTCTAGGTTGTTTATTTTTGGATCTGAGGATCCAGGGTTCGAGCCCTGCTGTCGGGGGGTTTGCCACACCCCCCCGTTTGTTATGCGTTTCTTTATTCCGAGTATTTTAAAATTGGGATTAATTGTGATTCATCACAAACTACAGTATGATTGTGATTAACTAGATAACATTTTTTAATTGTTTGACAGCATACATTAACTATATAATTTTAGTTGCATTAACCTAAGATAATGAAAGTTCAGAATGATGATTTATAGACGCTATAATGTAAGCGATAAAAGAAGTTCATGTTTTTTTGTTTTTTTTAGATTAGGTTGACTGATTAATGGAATGTCCTTCGCATTTAACCAGAAGTGCATAAGTGTATTTATTTACAATAAATAACAAATGTAGTAAATAAGGGTTACGGGTCTAGATGCGCATGGGTGTGATTAATGTACAAAAGGTGCAGTAGTAGTATAAGGATATGGTTTATATATACTGTAGTAGTGTACAGTATACTGTAGCTGTGCAAACATTGTGTATTAGACTATTAAAAACTCTATACATGAATTAAACAAATTCTAAACACTTCAGAATTCCTTCATTGTTGTAATACAATACAGTATAGGAAGAATAAAGCAAGGAACGGTAGGAGTTAGATACTGTAGGTAGCAAAGTAGAACTTTCATTCAATGCTTAGGAGAGAAACAGACTAAAGAACTGTTTATGGCGCTGAATGTAACCTAATTTGAAGCAAGCTCTTGATGCTCGCCTCAGGCTATTCTGCTACTAGTTTAATGTCTACATTATTACACAATAAGCTGATATACAGTACAGTATATGCATATGGATGTTATAAATGGTGCAGAGCAAAGCTTAAAGTTGGAGCCGTTTATATAAATATTTTTTGTAACTCTGATTATTATCGCTTTTCCCAGCTCTCTGAGCCCGGTGTGTCCAACATCTGTCTGGATTAGTTGTGAACGTACACTCTAACACACAAACTTCGCCCAAGGGCTGATTGTCTGCTCTGCCAAAAGAGACCTTCATCAGACAGAAACGGTTATCGACCTACAGGTTTAAAATGCCACCATCATTCGCTGCTTATGTGCTGCCAGGGTTCCTGTGCATTTTGCTGGCCAGTCAGGACCACTTTCTTATGAATATAATACTCAGCATACTCAGGTACTCGGGGGAGTTCAAGTAAAACTGGGACTTCTGATGAAATTTCCTGCAAATGAAGGTGTAAAAGTTTTTAAAAAAACGTTTTAATGAATGACGATCCCGGCCGAGTCCACTGGAGTCATTTCCACTGGAGAACATTCAGCGAGTGGAACGTCTCATTATTGAAAATCGATAATGTGTCCCCAACTTGTGTCCCCAGAGACGCATCTGTCTGTAGGAACTGTACACACAATTATTCACCAGCACCACTTGCACGTTACGGGAACCTCAGCTGGGAGTATAAGGAGTTCCTGGGAGGTCAGTGTTTCAGACGTGAATGAAGCAGGTAGTCCGGTCATGGCTCTGGTATACTGAGAAAACTGTCTACTTTGACGGTATTCAAACACTCGTGAAACGCTGGGATAAGTGCATTAGTGTATCAGGGGATCATATAGAGAAATCAATGGAGTTTTTACTCTCATAACTGTGTTCTGTTACTCTGCACATTTAATCAAAAGTCTCGGTTTGACTTGAACGACCCTCGTACTGTGCCAACGTTATATTTTTAGACTAGGTTATTGTGTTATTGTGACAATTGCACATCGTAACCATGTTTAGGAATGACACTGAAGAGTTTAAGGTTAATATTGTGTTGCGTGGCGACCCCTTGCCGGGAGCAGCCGAAAGACCAACAACAACAACAACATTGTGTTGACGTCATCACCATAAGTCAGGGCTTTTTATTTATTAAACTTTTTTTTAAAGTTGCAAACAGTCGTTGTAATATTGTTTTTTTTCGAATTTCTCCAAAAATTCCGTCAGATTTCATTAAAATTCTGCCACAGCTGAAAAGCATAGCAAGGTCTGAAATTCAACACCACGGTGTAGCGGCAGTTACACAAGACCATTATCGGTTATCAGTGCGTTTTTCTTTTGTCGTAGCCACAGAGAATGCCCGGAATCCACTAGCGGATTTCCTTCTTCGTATGTTAGTTTTACTCTTCTCCTGTAAGTAATTTTCTCGCCATTGATTTTTCTATTATGTGTTTTGTGTCCATTCACCTTTGTGGTAGTGTGTAAGTAGCTTGTGAATAATGGACACAGAGCTGGAATAGAGATTCAAAAGAAGGAACAAGGCCATTCTTCATAAAGGTAGGCACGGCCTGGAGGGGTTACGAATTTAAAAAAAGGCTGGAATAAGTATGTGTAGTGGAGGCACTTCCATTATAATGACGGATGCTTCTGCCTTGGCTGCGAGTCTGAGCGCGCTGTAATAAGAGACGAAGGCACGCTGCTCATAAGGCAATTAGGACTACTGTGTGTGTGACTGGAGCTGGTTAGAATTAACTAATCCGTTTACGATGCAAGTTATTATAGAGGTATTATGAAGGAATCATAAGGAACTGTACAGTACGTATTAAATGCATCAGGAAGAGCCGTGAATTAGTTTCTGTATTGTTAATGTATTGACGCTTTCCAAACTCGTGAAGACGCTTTTAGAATTAAAGAGGTTTGATTTTGGAAAAAATGGCATATAATTTATACTGGAGGTTTCAAATGTATTGAAACATTCAGTATCGTATTTTCTTGACTTGAATGAAATAACAGAGCAACAATCATCTAATGTATTCGATTTTATCATTTTAACACCAGACCAAATCTAATGGGTCTATTTTGGAGTGATTGTATATACAGTAGATATGCTAGCTGGGCAGAACGTTACCTACTGTTAACATAGTTTGTGTGAACATCAGAGGTACTTATAGTATGATTTTTCAAGCATTTTTAACAATAAAGTTTGCTAGTGACATCTTTCTAAGGCTATACTTAAAACATACAGTACACCCCAACTTTGGCTTTAGTCACGACTATGATATCGCTCTTGTTAAGCTTATGCAATATCACATTTATTTCCAACAAGAGTGGCGTTAATTTCCCTCCAGGATTTTGTATTGTTAATGAGAGACTCGGACACCAGATCATAACACTACCTCCAGAGGCTTGTACGTACTGTACAGTGGACACTAGGCAAGATGGGTGCATTGCTTCATCTGCTTCTCTTCTTACCCTGAAGTTCTCATCACTCTGGAACAGGGTACATCTGGACTCATCAGACCACATGACCTTTTTCCAATGTTCATTCTCTACAGTATGTTCCCTAGCAAACTGAACCTTTTTTTCTGATTAGTCTCACTACTAAGTGGTTTTCTTACTTCAACTTTTAAACATGGGCCTCCAGGTGGCGCAGTGGTAAAGTGCTCGCCCTATCATCCGGAGATCGCTGGTTCGATTCCTGGGTGATGCTGTAACCTCTCG
>JAQMYL010000009.1:4827295-4838746 GCA_030014365.1 Clarias pachynema
AACTTTACTTGTACTTCAGTAAAAGTTCACTAAAGTAACAGTACTTTTACTTACTGTAAGTACAAAATTTTATTACTCTTTCCACCTCTGCTTGTTTGTGTGTTTATTGTTTTTATCTTCCTCTTGTTTAGCATCCGTCTGAGAAGCCCGAACAACACCGTACAGCATTTGAGTTTCTTTTCTGCAAGTGCACACACACACACTCGTACTGTATGTACTTGACCTTTGTACAGTTTGCTGTACGGTTCGCGATAGTTAAAGTTCTGTTCAAAACAATGAATGATAATCTTCTCTTCCATGATTTAAGGTTCATATTTTCATGGTATCATCTTTCCTTTTTCATCTGTGTGTGTGAGACAGTTTGCAAGACATGGTGACAAAGTATCAGAAAAGGAAGAACAAAACGTGAGAACCTGAAGCACGTCCGTGTGACCTCCGTCTCCGATTATTACTGCACGTGACATCCCGAGCATGAAAAGATGTAACGTGTTAGCAGCGTGCATGTTAAGTGATGGCATTATCACGAGACTCACGTGCATGAAACGCTCCCCGTCTGCTTTGTGTCCGTTCAGCCGGCGTGTGTATGCCTCATTGCATTTAACAACTTCTTGATTCCTGAGCACCGACGGCGCACTGATGAAACCTGATAACCAGATGAACCGCGGATTTGCGGTGGAGGGTCAGTCGAGGCGTTATGCACGAATCGGTGTTAAAGATACTCTAATCAATTTAAGTTAAACTTGCGACACATCGACACGTCAGAGTTTTGCTTGAGGGAGCTTGAAGCTTTTGCTCTCATGGCACACTGAAGAAAAAAAAAATGAATAAAAATCCGTTCCTTGAGCGGCGCTTACGGTGAATCATTAACTAGGAATGTTGTTACGAGTCTGTAATGCGTATTTAAGCTGCGCAGTTTGATTAATGTAGTGCGTGTGTGAGGATAATGCAGTGTGGGAGTTGGGCTGCGGATGACTGAGCAGTACAAATAATGTCGAGTGGTTTGGGGAATTTCTACAGGAGCTTTAATGATAAATCTAATTGGGTGGAACGGAGATATGTAACCAATAGGACTACGTTGTCACAACTGATTAATGTCCAGACACTGAAGTGGCTGTGTGTGTGTGTGTGTGTGTGTGTTTGTGCTTTGGATTCACAGCCCAAGGAGCTCCGTTCCATGCCAGTGGTCTGAAACATGCGATGCAGATTTTAGAGCTATTACTGTATATAAATAGTACCCTGTTAGGCTGTGTCATGTCCACATGTCCATTAGACGTCTACGACAGCAGAAATCTGTCTCTGGCACGTCATGGCAACGTTGAATTCTTCAATTTGTTTCAATATTATTTAAATCATATATTTTTATGGTACCTAAATAGGACATAAACTCCAGCTGGATTGTGTAAGAGCAGGCTAAAACTGAAACTGAACGGTGGTGCAATCCTTCCCTGACACGACAGGTCCTGTTAATAATGTGAGGAATAAGCCTAGCCATGCAATAGGAACGAAACGAGCTCATGGAGATAATGTACATAGAACAAATTGTTCACTTGCTGAGTAAATGTCATACTGTCGGAACGGTACAGACAAGGAGATCTCATTCGCCCGAGCACGATCCTGACCAGACAACAACTCCGAGCTTTATTATTAGGACACTCGCTTTACCGTTCGGGGTGTAAATATTTGCGCTCCAGAGTCTATATGCTGTCAAACGGTACGGCACGCAGGATTTGGCGCATTATAACCGCAGCATGCATACAAAGGAACCTGAGAGGTCAATTTAAGCGAGTACAAGAGTATAACGTTAACTTCGCAGCCAGGTGTTTACACACACCGAGCTTTAATCTTTAATCTTTTTTCATGGCAGCCAAGCGCAAAAGTTGGCAGGAAACGTGATCAGAATTTGATTTGAACCCTGGCAGAATTTGGATTTGTTTGACCACATTGTGAGAGGAGAAAATGTGTACAGACCCAGTGGTTTGGTGTCAAATCCAAATCCTCAGGCAGAAAAAACAGCGACGAGGGATGTGAAATCTTCTCAAGATGCTTGTATTTCAAAAGAATTATTTCCAACGCCCAAAATAATGTAGGCAAGACCTGCAAGATCCAAGATTCGAGATCATACTTTGAGATTACACTGGGAAATGGTATCACTGCATCCCTTATTAACAACATACTGAAATTCTTGAGTCATCTTCCTGTTTACCGGGGTTTTAACGCCCGTCAATATGTCAGCGGTGCAGAAAGCAGTATGGATCGAGATGACTTGTCCGACATGTTTCTCTCACTTCGTTTCGCAACGAGTTTTCTGCCAGTTATCGACTGGGCCGAGGTACCCGAGCTTCGGTAACAATCGTTAGAAACGGACAGGCAGGGAAACAGACAGGCATTAACATAACCATTAACATAGTTAATTGTGCCTCCAAGAGGTAATTTGCATTCTGTTCAGAAGCTGGACCCGTTTCGCTCGACGGATTCCCATCCTAACTCGTTTCACATCTGAAGAGCCGGGAGGGAAGCACGCAGGTACATTCATATTTATGGCCAGGACCATTTGCTTTGGATATTTTAAAATATTCAAAGCCCCGTGGCATTGTGTTGCCTCCTGTTTCATGCATCACAGTCACCAGCGGACTTTATTATGCAAATGTTTTCAATTATGCAGCCGATCTAACAGAGGAAGTTGTTAATGCAGTCAAGTCCAGCACCGGCATTGTCACACTCTTTCGTTCTCCCGCAGTGAAGATGTTTGCGCAAAAGTAAAACGTTTCACTATAATTACAGGCTTTATCATCATTTGACTCTAAATCAATCGCTCGTTCCAAGTTTGATTTCATACCAAGCGAGAACGAATGGGTTGATGTTAAAGGTCCACCTGCTTGCCGACTCACTAATCCTCACACGAGTAAAGTTTGCATGGTTTGAAGTATGTTCTTGACATCTCCAAGCTCTCTGACATCGTTGTTATTTTTTTTTTATCGCTGCTATCTGTCTCAGCCAAATAACACCAAACTCATCTTCATGTTACATTCACTCATTGAAACTTGTGACTTTTCACAGTGGAGAGGACTCTGATGTGGACTCTGAGGTGGAGGACCGCGTGGACGGGGTGAAGTCCTGGCTCTCGAAAAACAAGGGCTCTACCAAGACCCTATCAGATGATGGCAACCTGAAGACCCCAAGGTCAGTATACTGTACATCACCGTTTTCCTAAAATCATGGGGTCAGGCACCTTGCCTTGAGGTAAAGTTTAGGTGTTTGTACTTCCAACAGCTCTTTAGTGTGGTATGGGTTCTTGATGGTTCTTATGGGGGCACACCAGTGATGGGATGTTTGCAAGATTTCTTGTGACCTTTACAGTTTTTCCATTTTCAACCTGACTCAGTACTGTGGTGATTTGTCTCTGATCTTTGTCTCCTCCTCTACCCTGTCTGTCTCCATCTGTCCTTCATAAAAGCCAAAAATATCCTAATGCAGCCAATGCTGATGTAAAAGACATAAAAGAAGGGAAGGAAGGTAAAGAAGGTCAGGATGTAAAAGAAGGTTATAAAGACACCAAAGACACTGAGCTGAGTAGATCGGTGTCTGTGATGAGCACGCTTAGCTACAGGAAACGGTCCAACCTGAAGGACTCCATCGGAGGCACCGGGGATGAGAGCTCTCTTTTCAGTACCCTTAAAGAGCAACCAGACACCCCAGACCGCTCGTCACTCCGCAAAGCCAAGAACAAGTCCAATGAGAAAACCGGAGATGACCTGGATGACCGGGGCTCGGTCATCTCTCAAGCCTATTCTGAAGCCACCAGCAGAGCCAGGAAAGGTCTGGAAAGGCGCTGGACCAAGAATAGCCAAGAGTTTGACAAGGAGTCTGTCGTGTCTTCAGTGGCACCCAGCAGGACATCTATGCGCCGTGGGCTGGACCAGGACGACGATGCTAACTCCATAGTAAGTGGGTACAGTGTGCGGCGAAGCATGTCATGGATGGATGACGGCCGAAGTGAGTGCGGGTCTGCAGTGAGTCCCGGCGTAAGCCGTCGCTCAGGAGGACGGAGCCCTGGCAGCATCAGCATCAGCTCGCGGACCTCGTTGGCACGCAGCAGCAGGCTTAGCGAATTCGGTGTTAACCTGACAGACAAGGATGATGCTATGAGCGTGGCCTTTAGTGAAGGTGGAATTTCACCTTATAGTCCTCGCTCTCTAGCCCGGAGCCATTCCAGCCCTGCCCAAAGCCGTGCTGCTGGAGATGAAGCACTCGACGAAACAGATGTCAAACCCGTCACGCACCGCAACTACCTGGACCCTGATCTGGAAAAAGCTATCAACGAAGTTCTCAGTTTTAAGCCCATTAAGTTCAAACGGCGCAGTCTGGAGGACACAGATGAAGAGAAAGGAGGACCAGGAGAAGAGGAGGACGACAGGAAGAGCATACGCAGTTTGAAGAGCTCCCTGAAGGCTGGTGATGATGACGATGATGACGATATTGATCTGCGCCTGAAGACATCTAGACTTCAACGTTCAGCATCTGGCTCAGCACTGGACTACACCCGCTCTTCCAGCAGTTTCAGCTCTCGCAGCAGAAGCAGCAGCCGCAAAGCCAAGAAGAAGAACAGAGGCTCGCGATCGGAAAGCTCGTCAGCTGACGAGCGCAGAAAGAGCTCCAAGAAGAAAGGTAAAAAGGAGTCCCGGAAAGGAAAGAAGAAGAAGGAAAGCGAATCAGAATCGTCTGAGTCGGATTCATCCGAGTCGTCTTCCAGCTCCAGCTCCGGCGTGTCCTATCGGAGTTCCAACAGCATAAAGAAGGGCCCGGGCCGAGGCGCACCGGGACCTGACGAGGACGCGGGGCTAGATGCAGAAGATAGACCCCTGAGCAAGAAAGAAGAGAGGAAGAAGAAAAAGAAGATGGACAACCTGGTGATGAAGTACCTTTACAGACCTGATAGTGATTAAATTCAGGACGTGCAACAGGTGACTGGAAGAGCAGCATGGTGTTAAACTAACACATTAGCCACCAGCAACAGCAACAACCGCAACAACAGGCGTACTGACAGACTATAGGATAGTTTTCACACTGCTTTAACAACTAATCATAACATGGCATGCCTGTAGAGCTCGAGACCCATCTTTGTGCTACGAAATGTTAACAGTATTTAAAGTTTAACTTTAAGAGGAAATTGAAATTAATGACCTGTGTTGCTTTCGCTTCGAGTTGACGAGCACGGTTTGCTTCGCGCCTTCTTTTTCGTCCCCTCATGAAGCCTGGGGTTATCGTCTAATTATTCGCTTCTTCCTGCGAAAGCGGTTTATTTAGAGAGCTCTGTGGGTGCGAGTGTACATACTAATTCCCAGTGAAAGGCCGGTGTGATAAATGACTCAACTGCAGCAAAACAACACAGCTCTGGAGAAGGTAATTTACCAAAACCTCCACAGTATACACGGTCATTTCCCTGATGATATTTTTTAGTTATTCGGATTAAAAATGATTTTGAGTTTCGGAAAAGAAAAAAAAAAAGTATCAACTAAAATTAATTTATTAGTACAGTATACTGTATATGAGTACGGTAATTGTGATTCGAAGTGCTTTTCCTTTTTCTCCATAAACATGATTCGATTGATTTTGAAAGGAATCCCTGCGCAATCTCGGTGCTTGTAGACTGCGAGACGAAACTGCGCTTAACCTCAAGCGAAGAGCACAAAGGTCACGCTTAAATGCTCATTTTTCGCATACTCGTCTAAAAGTGTCTTTTGTCTTCCGTTTCCTTCCTCCAGGAGACACCTGAGCCGGACTGTCGAAGAAGTAGGAGAGGAGAAGGAGGAGGACAAGGATCTCCGGCAGACCCTCGTTGCCGACCGAGATGGCGAAACCAGGCTTTCAGAGACCTCGGCGTAGATCAGAGCTATCGACAAGTGCCCCCGGATCATGCGCTCGGGGTGAAATCTTCACCCCTTCAGACTAGATGTTTTCCGACGTAGCTGAAAGACAAGCATAGGATACGTTATTACGGTTATTTCATTCGATAGGCGCTTTAAATTAAGGATCCAAGGTTGTCAAAAGGAAGAGTGAGGTCTGCAGGTATCCTCCGTTCGATTTGAACTATTAAACCCCATCCATCACCTTGGCCTTCTGCTCAATCAAGGCCAATCATAAAGCTAAAGCTTAAACATAAATTATGACGTGAAGAGATTTCCATAATCATCAGATTTTGATTTCAATGAAATGTTAAAAGTTTTATTCTTTGAAAGCCACCGGGTTGTAGACATCTCGCAACACTATTTAGCTTTCTCTAAGCTTTTGCAAATACAGTACAGTGTTCTCTATAGTAAACGCTTGCCTTATCATTATTATTATTATTATTATAATAAGGAAACCTTTACCGTATTTTTTTTCCTGATCAGCCAGCTGCTGCTGCGTGGAGGTTGTGAATTCCGCCTTTAATCTTTTTTTTTTTTCCACTGATCATGCCTTGCTCTGAGATCTTCCTAAGTTGTGTATCTCTCGCTCGCACACACTCTCTAACACAACCTTGGTAAATATGTTTGTTTTTCTTTCTCTTTTCTTTGCACCAGGGGATTATGATGATATCTAAGGATTATCTATAACTGACTAGTGACTGTTAAGTGTGGGATTATGTTTTGCTTGTGTATGGACTTGACAGGCAGATCTTCCGAAGTGAAATATTCGGAACCTATGTTTAAAATATAGTACAGTATATCATGTGGCCGTACTTACAGTAATATCAGTGAGCTGTTGCAATAAAGACTTGTTCTTATTAATGTTGTAAATCTGCCAAATATTAATTACAAACTGGTGTTGGAAAAAGCTCTGGAGCGTACAGTATATATATGTGAAGACACGCTGCGTGTGTGTGTGTGTGTGTGTGTGTGTGTGCGCACACAGATTACCAGTAATTTTATGTGCTCAAGTGTGAAATAGGAAAGAATATAACGTGTTGAGTGGACAAGCTGTTAGAGCGGCTTCGCCTCGTTTCCTTCATCCATGTTTTCTATGCATCGGTACATTTTATTGCAGAAATGCGTAAAATTACAATTCGTGCCCGCTCCTGTAGTGGCTTATGCAATAAACCTGAAGGGGTATAAATTATATATTTAATATTGCGTCTTTGAGGAGGCTTATCTACATAACGTCGAATGATGTTTGGATTAGTTTTATTGTAAATAAATATTTGTGATTGTTTTACATGGTCTCGTTGTCAACTTCCTGATTGTCTTTCTGCATGACAGAAGAAACCTACTGTATATTCCTTTTTTTTTTTGCTTTCAAGTTCGGAAAGAAAATTAGTAAACAACAACGGCCTGCGGTGTTTCACAGCGTTCCGTTCGCGCCCTCGTCATCTTCCCCTTGCCATCACGCTTTGGTTAAATCCCCATTGCTGTCTTCAAGGCCAATTAAACACTTTATTAGCTGTGAACTTTCTTAAATGACCCACTGGAAGCCTGATGGAGAAGCGCGAACATGGCTTTAGGCGCCATGAACACAACTTACCCAGAATGCACTGCGATCCGATTCTATATTATGAGGGTTGAAATATTATTACTGTACAATACTTTTTTTTATGCTTGTCATACTTTCAGTAGTTACTTGTAACATTGCAGGAATCTAAAGCCGTGTTAAAGCTTTAAAACCAGACCACTTGTTCCCCTCAGCAGCCTTCCTTCTCCCTCTGAAGTAAAAACCTCTTTCTGAACATCCTCCAAGTGTTGTGATTCCATCATTTTTTATTTTTTTTTTACCAAGGGTTGTAGTACTACCTAGAGAAATTCTGAATCCTACAAAGGTTAATACTTTATATCTGTGTTTAGAGAGGCTGAGCTTTCCACCTTTATATCCATAAAACCACAGGAGGCTTTTCTAAGGGTTGCAGCCCAACATGGGGAAAAAAAAGATTCCAGCTACATTCGTGTCTGTTAGTTTAAAAACATGACTGATGAATAAAAGACGTTATTATATGTCCAAGTAAATAGGTGCACGCAATTAGGAATGTGTGTCTGGAAGAGAATTTAATGATATTGACCTGATCTGCATTTCAAAGAGATTACACAATTTCTACCAAGAGGATCAGTCAAAAGGATTTAAAGATGGCCGGCGTTTAATCCACGCCAGACCTCCACCTCCCCTCCTAATGGATTGCATGGCTCAAGTGTCATGCAGCTTATTTCCTGTCTTCTGTGGGTTGCCTTAAAAGGCCATTTCCTTTTTGTTCCATGGCCTCAAAAACGATTTGCCTATTGGCCAAAAGCAAGGACAAAAAAATCAAGTCTGGTTTGGGATTCTTCAAGACACATTGTCTAAGCATGTCCTCATTCAGGTACACTTATTGGTCACTTTATGAGGAACGCCCTCTTAATTTCGCAATATTTATTTATTTATTTAGCTTTTACTAATTTCCAAGTTGTCTAGTTTTAATGATCTTGTGCCTTCAGATTGCTGTTCCTGACCAAACTGCTGTTCCAGCTCATCCACCTCAAGGTTCTGCATTCCGAGATACTTTTCAGCTCATCACGGTTGTAAAGCATGATTATATTAAAGTTACTCTTCCCTTACTGGCAGCTTGGACCATATTGGATTTCTCCCTGTCGAACCGGATGTTGTTAGTTTTTCACACCAATCTTGGTCAATTCTACAGACTTGTGTGTGAGAAACCTTTGAATATGGTTTTAAACTGGAACCATGTGTCCCCCATACTGGTGAACAATTACTGAAGAATTACTTTTTCTGCTTGTTCTTGCACCCCTTTCTCGGGCAAAACGATGCAAACTACTCAACGTCTATAAAGAAGGGCACAAGGCGGGGTACACCCTGGACAGGGTGCCAATCCATCGCATATACACACCCACACACTCATTCACACACTACGGGCAATTTAGGAATGTGAATTAGCCTAATCTGCATGTCTTTGGACTGTGGGAGGAAACCGGAGTACCCGGAGGAAACCCACCAAGCACAGGGAGAACATGCAAACTCCATGCACACAGAGACGGGAATCGAGTCTGGCCAGAAATCGAATCCGGACCCTGGAGATACAAGGCAACAGGGCTAACCACTACACCACCGTGCCACTAGTACCCAATTTAATTACACTTTATTTATATAGCACTTTTAACAATGGTCATTGTCGCAAAGTAGCTTTACCAAATCAAAAGAAAATTTTGAGGATGTGTGAGGAAATATGTTGAAACCAGGAATGGTCAGATTCCTCCCGAGCCCACAACGGTTCCAAAATGTAAGCAATAATATTGCCTGTGAGTCCAGGAAGTGTGAGAGTGAAGGGCTGTGGATCGGCCCCACTGCAGCACCCCTGTCCTCTTCAAGATAAAGCTGAATCTCTTGCTTTAACTTGAATGGCACCTGTAGTCCCCTGATTTTGATACTCATCGCTGGGGAACTCTTGGTGCTAGAGGTTTGGTTCATAGATTATTTGAGAGATAAGGCTTTAACCTTGCAGACTTTCAAGTTTGGTGTGTATGTGTGTGTCTATGTACTCAGAATTGGTTTGAAAATTTTTGTTAAAAAAAAAAAGAGTGGAGAGAGCCATGGGTGTATTTGAAGAGGTTAATTATTTTTGATTGACATGTTTTTTTTTTTCTTTCTCCAAAATAGTTTATAGATTTTTATACTCTTTGATCTGACATGTCTTGTTTCCCGAGTGGACCAAAAATGAGCGAGCTAGTAATCAACGAGCCTGGATCCAACATAACTCATGACTTTGTTCTGTAGCGCTCGAGAGACCTGGCTGAACGTTTTGATATATTTTTCACGCGTGTCTGGGAAATGTCCTCCTAATCCCGAATTGGGGAAACAGGAATTCTGTGGATACTGTGGGTCCGATTCCTTAAGATAAGTAATGGTAAGCTATTCAAGGTGAAGGAGGGAATGGATTGTTGAGGCAGTTGTTGAGTTGATTTGTCTATGTATCATGTCCTCGCTAATTGTATCGATTTGAGGAAAGATTGTCTTTGCTGAACAATTCTAGCTACTGTACAGTAGGTGAGATCTGTAGATCTGAAACTCATAAGATGTGATTAATCTCCAAGTCCAAGTTGTGTGTGCCCTCAAAAGCGGCAGTTGGAAGAACTAATTCAGGGTCACTGCGCAATGAAACGAAGCCTGCCTGGGTTCCCTAATGGCAGTCTGCAGCTGCCTGTCAAAGCTGCGTGATTGGGGGCGCTGCGAGCCCCGACAGCGAGCAGGTGAAGCAGCAGCCCTCATTTGCAATTCAGAGAGCACTCTGTGTACTGCTTTGAGCTCAGCTTTGTTTGCACATACTGTTTCCACCCTAATGAGCGATGTGCTCTGGTGGAAGAGGCAGTTGTGACTTCTGATGCCGAGTGGATGGGAGCATATATATAACGATTTCGTTCGAGAGGAAGCCCCCGTACGCACGTCCCAGTCTGACTGGAGAAAATAATTTTTTTAAATACATGTTATATATGCACAAAGCAAAGGAGAAGGCGAAAGTCTCAAATCGTTCCAGATTTCCAAGCTGGCGCTCTGGCAGACGTTCTCCGGTGCCGTGCTGGGTGGAGACTCGCGGCTCATATTGATTTCACTTTTCACGTCTCTTTGTTTCTTCTTTGTTTGACTGCCAGGGCTGGAATCATGAAATTACTCATTAATTCTCCTTCTCTGCATGAGAGATGAGAGAAGGCGGCTGCGTCCTGATGAAATTTTCAGCTGATGAAATTTTCAGCTCCCTGAAGCACATGGCTCAGTGGCTCTCCAGCGTGAATGTTTCCTCCTCATCATCTCTCACAGCTCTGCGTCTGCTTCCTTAAACGCATTTCATCCAGCTTGCTATTGCTTTCAAGTGCAAACATAAGAGAAGGTTCTTGATTGCTAAATGCAGGCTGCGACTGAGAGTCCTAGACCTGAACCCAATCAATCAACAGGCATTACATGTTCTAATAAGAACACTCCCATAAATAAGCAATTGAAAAACGCCGGTAGTGTGTTTTTGTAATCACAACAACAATCAACCTCACAGTGCCAGGCTCTGCTTCATCATCAGAGAAATTGCCTCATCTGATGTTTTGACTCTCAGCGTTGATATTAGGAGGAAACGTCGCTTCTTAAATACAGCATTTCTCACAAATTTGCCAAGAAACAATCACAAACCACCATCATCATCGCTACATGATATTATACACTTATTATACATTATATGGCCAAAGCTAAAGAATGTAGATATCTGAGGAATCGTACAGTACCTCACATGTTCCACTTCATGATCATGGCATTTTTTTTCTGTGTTGGTTTGTGACTGCAGTCTGTAAATATATTAAGGACTGAAATTCCCACGAATTAAAAGTGTCAGGTGTGTTGTGTGATAAAAGAGTATCAGCGAGAATGAAAGGAAAGGTGCACAGGACAGTGGTGAGACCAGCGATGCTCTACGGCTTAGAGACAGCGGCACTGAAGAAAAGACAGGAGGCAGAGTTG
>JAQMYL010000009.1:4872529-4884342 GCA_030014365.1 Clarias pachynema
TTTTGATTGTGTAAAGCTGCTTTGCGACAATGACAATTGTTAAAAGCGCTATACAAATAAAATTCAATTGAATTGAACTTAGTTACCCCAACAAACTGGTAATTAATTTTTGCGTTAGTAATTGAATCCTTTAAGCGTCTCCATAAGGACAAACAAAGAACCAGTAGGATTTCTGCATTTTCTCGAAGGTGCACAGGTTCCCATGTGTGTATGTGTGTGTGATGAGTCTGATAAAAACACTGGGGCATTTTGACTGGCATGAATAATCACTCGGCTCGCATTGAAAGCATGCAGCATTATTTCAACCAGCAGACGAAACACCAAAATAGCACCACGAACTCTAGCTGAAGTTCACCTCGTCAGAGGGAGAGTGGACGCAAACTGACAGGAAGACACATTTCAAGACACCGGTGTCATCCTCAGCTGACAGGAAGGGTGCTGTTATTAAGGAGAGACGAGGTGTGTGCGGACTTTAGGAAGGAAAATAACACACCACAGGTAGAACGAGATTAATGGAGCTTATACAGAATCATCACACCCTCATTTAGATACGAATCATATCAGTAATAATAACGGAAATAATTGGAGGATTTCATGCCGGTGTGTTTTCAGGTCAGGACGTGATATTTTCGGTTTGGCTCGGTGTTGTTGTGGGGCGCAGGTGGACGGTGGTAATATGAGGGTCAGTCCTGTGGTGAACCCAATACAAGGTGGAATTCTCTAGTGAATGCGCTCATATTGTATCTGCTCCACTTGAGTCACTGCCGAGGAGAGGCCATGACAGAACAACTTCTCTCAATTTCTAAATAACTGAGAGTGAAGTCCGCCTATACATTTCCACCGCTGACCTTTCTTAAAGGGTCACACGTATTCGTACGTGATATGAGCATGCAGCCAGGATGTATTGTAGTTAAAACCCGCGATGGTGTTATCGTCGTTTTATAAATACCCTTTGGGAAAGTAAGATAATCGAGGAATCAATCAAGAGCGCAAAAGAAAGAAAAATAAATAAATAACGTTCTAACGAGCTAAGGTAAAATAGGTTCATCTGCGGCGTTCGCCGGAGCGAGGTGCAAATTTTGGGCTGGAAGTAATAGCGTTCAATTCCCTCGTTCTGCCAGATGGTGAGCGCAGCCAGAATGACTTCATCAGGACACGTCGAGCAATCCATCCAGCATTACGAATGGAAATGTATTGAGAGAGAGAGGGAGCGGAGAGAAGAGAGGGAGATTTAATAGAGCTCGATGAGCCCATGATGTGAGCTTATTGAGACAAATAAGGCTGGCGGCTAAGGAAGGACATGAGGCCTGGAACAAGGAGGCTGTGGAGCAAAGAGGACACACACACACACACACACATGCACACATGTTTCCCATTCTGCTACTTATTTACCCTCTTTTTTGAAAATCTTCCATTTTATGCAAAAATAAATAAATAAATAAATAAATAAATGTGTCCATGTCTCAGAGATTGTGATGCCATTTTGTGTCTCGCTCGCAAATACACATCTAATCCGAAAGGTGAACAACATTCTACATATGAAGTGTGGATGTGCCCTTGAACGAGCTTGTTTCACATTAATAAATCCCAGCACAGCGCTCGTGCCTGCCCCTGTGCAGTACTATGAGAGACACTTCACTTTCACATACAATAATTCAAATTCCTCAGAAGTAGTTCATCTTCGAATTATCCTTTTCCAAGCATCATCTGTTTTAAAAAAATGTACGTTATGGTTTTGTAACTGTTTCATAACCCTGCTGCAGTACGTACATGTCACCATCTTCTGTAACATTCCAAACATTTCGACAGGAAGTGGCAGGATTGTAATTTCCTGAAGGCCATAAGAGAAAGAAAAAAATGCATTCTTTCATACCTTGGTCTTTATTTTTAACAATACTCTAATATTGACTGATGATGCGTGGTTTAGCGGTTAGCATTGTGGCCTTGCACCTCCAGTATCCAGTAAATCGGTTCTTTGTGCATGAAGTTTGCATGTTCTCCCCAGACTTGATGGGTTTCGTCCGGGTACCCAGGTTTCCTCCCACATTGCCTGGATTGTGTGAATGAGTGTGTGGTGTGGGCATGTGTGCCCTGCAATAGATTGCACCCTGCTCAGTGTGTACCCCGCCTTGTGCCCAAAGTTTCCCAGTATATGCTCCAGGATTCCCGGGATCCTGTACAGGATAAGCGGTATAAAAGATGAACAAATGATTAAATATTGACTGGTGAGGTCACTTTAACCACATAATCATTATTACACAACATATAGGCTGGAAGTAAGCTATTAATTAAAAGTAAATCATTAGAACGTTCTTAATGCGCTCGTGTCATTAGCTGTTTAACCACACTTTGTGTATTTGCTAATTCTTCTTTGTTGCATTACTTTGTGTGTGTTGAAACCCTACTTATTTAGTAACCATGCTAAATAAGCTCAGCATTTAAAACACACACACAAAGTTGCCAGAATCATTTCTCAATAATGTCATTTTTCTAACACCGACTTTAATTCTTCTGAATTCTTTATTCAGTCGATAAAACACTGCCTCTCCATTAAGCTTAAGTGTTTGTTAACCTCCCTTATGGGAACTCGTGAACCTTAATTGTGCACTAAATGAATTTCCAGCTGTCTGTTCAAACAATACGATCTCCCAGCTATGCCGCCGATGATAACTTCATTAAGCTACCTTCAACCAGCGGTCATTTCATTTCACGCCACTGATTTTCATTACCCCGAGAAAGAATTCCCTCTTTAACAACACTAAGACCCAACAGAGCTGATCACGGTTAGCAGGTTATGTTTGCAGAGAGTCTAATAACGGAAAGGAGACCGAGAGCAGGTAATGGACCAGAAACCCATAGTGATGGTGGTGTACGTACAGGGCCGCTTGCTGGCATAAGGAACACAGGGAGTTAGTTTTTCAAGCTTATTTATGGCACTGACAAACAAAGATCATGTTTATTAACATTCATTCGTTCATCCTTAGTGATCGCCAGGTCAGCGATGTGGTGCTTTAGATCAGGCTGGTAGTTTGGGTAGATTTTTGAAAATAAAACCTCCCAGAAAATTCAGTACTCGGTCAACAATTAAAATTATAACTATAAACGAAGCATTAAAAAAAAGCAGCACATTTACGCAGCTATATACCAGAATGATGTAGCTGAGGTTGGGAACTGACAAAGGTGCCATTTGTACATCTGGGGTTTATTTCAGTGTTTTCCAGTGGCACTGCGGTAGCACTCATGCCTGCATACTTCTCTTCACACTAATGTTAGTGGTGGTGGTGGTGATTACAATGGTGATACACCAGTGATAGCAAATCATAATTTTAATCGCCATCACCATTCACCTTTCTCATAACAAAATAATCACCACCATCATAACCTTCTTTAGCATAATTTATCACCACCATCATAATGGTGGTTATCGTAACAATCAGCTGTAATAACCACTATTGTGATAGTAAAGATGGTGATGACAATGTTGACGGTCAGTACAATGATGATGAAGGTGGTGATGGTAATGATGAAAGTGGTGATGATGGTTTTGATATGAGAATGGTAGTGGTGACAGTGAATAAAATGATTATGATGCTGGGTATGGTGATTAAACTAGTGTTAAGTGATGGTGGTGATGCTGATGGTGATTATGATATGATTGTGATTATGGTGTGGATAGCGATGATAGTAAAAGCAATGTGAAGTAAGTTGAGGATAGTTATGATGGCGGGGATGATACTGATGCCACATTAGTGATGATGGTGATGGTTATGATGGTGATTTAGTTGATGGTGATCATTCTTATGATGGTGATGATTGTGATTATGGAGTGGATAGTGATGATGGTGAAAGTAACAATGGTGATTATGGTGATGTTAGTAGTTATGATGATGAGGATTATAATAATACCACAGTGGTGGTGGTGGTGGTGGTGGTGATTATGGTTATGAAGTTGATTGTGTTGATGGGGCTGGTGATTATGCTTATGAAGATGAGGATGTGGTGACGCTGATGGTGTTCATGATATGATTGTGATTATGATGTTGATAGTGATGATAATTAAAGTAATGATGTGAGAACGGTGATTATGGTGATGTTGATAGTATTGATGGTGAGGATAATGATAACATGGTGGTGCCAGTGATCCTGCTAATGATGGTGTGTCCCTGGCGGTGATTAAGACATGATTGTGATTATGGTGTGGACAGTGAAGATGTTGACATTAACGATGGTGAATATGGTGATGATATTGATGGTGAAAGTAGTGATGGTGGTTATGTTGACGGTGAGGATGATGATACCATGGTGGTGATGATAATGATGATGGTTTTGATGGTGATTATGGTAATGATTGTGATAATGGTGTTGATAGTGATGATGGTGAAAGTAACAATAGTGATTATGTTTAAATAATTATGATGGTGAGGATGATAATGATACCATAGTAATGATGACGGTTATGATGGTGACGGAAATGATGGCACTGGTGATGATGGCAGGGATGCTGGTAGTGGTGATGATGGGAACACTGGGCATGAGGTTGGAATACACAAACTTTCATGGGACACCATGAAATATATCTCAGGGCAACACACTTATTCATACCTAGAGGAAATTACTGTGATGTTTTTTTTGGGGGGGGGGATTTTGGAGGAAACCGGAGAACATGCACAGGCAGTGAGTAACCCGTGCGTGGGAGGCTCTCATCCCAACACCTCGACTTCTGAATTAACAGCTCTGGTGTTAAAGTAACTCCCACAGTCTGTGTGGCATCAACTCCGCGGCGTTGCCGCGCTCACGTGCCGAACACCGCGCTAAGTCACGCGCTCATGTCCGCCACACTTCCCACACGTAGGAAGGCGACAGCGATCAGAGAGAGAGACAGCGAGAGGGGGAGAGAGGGGGAGTGAGAGAGGGAGCGCGCGCGCGATCGCGCACGTGACGCCTCGCGCTCCATAAATAGCCGTTTTTTTTTCTTTTTTTCGTCTTTGGAAAGTTGCTGAAGTGGCCGCGGCGGCGCGCGAGGAGCTGTCCAGGGTGCTGATCATTCGCGGGCGAGACGAGGAGCGAGCCGCGGTGCTGAATCGACACAAGCGCGCGCGCGCTTGCTTGCTTGTTGAAAGAGAACGCACGCGCTCCCTGTCTGTGTGTATCAGCGCTGAATCGCACACAAGCCGCTGCGATTCTCCTGGATCCTGAATCCGCGTCACTTCGCGTTATTTCAAAGGACGTTTTGCTTTTGCTTTTTGGTTGTGTGTCTCTTTTTTTTCCCGCGTCTGGAGGACATTACACGACGAGGATCAAAGGATGCGCTTCAGTCCAGCGGTCATGCCCGGGAGAAGTGCTGGCCGGTCCCCTGCGCTCATCATCATCATCATCTTCATCATCATCATCATCGTCGCCGCTTCACTGGCGAGCGCGCGAGACCAAGGTAGGGAAAAACCCCCGTTGTCGAGATCTTACCTGTTTTACCCAGGTGCACTCAGCGCGTGCACGCACGTGGAACTTTTCCTTTCATGTACTGTAGAACAGTGTGCATTGGCAAGCAGGAGAAAGTTAGGAATGAAGCTGCACACTTTTACAAAATATTACAAACTTGATGTTTTGCTTCTTAAATAATAATAATAATAATAAGACAGATCTAAAAAAAATTTTATAATAATAACAATCAATAACACACTGATTGTGATGCTAAAACTGTGACATTTCTTCATTGCACAGTGACAAGGGATTGTGCAAGAGTAGACAAATCTCCAAAGAGTTTTTCTGCTAACCCCCCGGCGAGAACGCATTTCGGTCACGTGACACCAGAGCTCAGGATGAGACCTTAATCCTCCTGACCTGCTCCAGATTACACAACCTGAGAATCTCTCTAATATACTCCATCCCAAATACACCCTACCTCTAGTGCGCTCCATGTCCGCTTAGACATGATTTAGGCAAACACTACAGCCTAAAGAGATTGCTTTTAAATAAAATAAAATAAACAACCTCCTGGGACGTATCAGAATCTGAGCATGCACAGGCACTCAGTAAAAACAATCCCCTGGTGTTTTATTAACAGCTACAGGATTGAAATCAGCCTCAGAGGCTTCATTTGTGTCCAGATGGACGTCTTTTTAAATTAATTAGGAAAAAAAAAGTTTATTTAGTAGATTTATGCTTTTGTATTAATGATCTGATTAAAACATAACTTAATGCATTTTCTGAGTAAAAATAAAATCACAAATGAGTGATCACGTGATCTAAATTTAATATGTTCAGGGCCATGATTTGAAGTGGGAGTCAGATCTGAGCTGCTGAACATGACTTCAAACATCATTATGATCGGCGTGTGCAAACAGAAATGCACAAAATAAAGCGAGGACACATAATGAGCACTTGGTGGTTGGGTTACATTTTTAAATAAATAAAATAATAAATAAATAAATATAAATAAATAAATATCAAGGCTTGTTTACACCTTGAAGCCTTTTTTTTGTAAACATGAATGAAGTGTTTTAACTCTAATAATCCTCACCTACATGGAGTGGCCTACACTCTATCTTGAAAACAAACAAATATAATTATGATATACCTGTATCAACTGACATTTATTCACAACTATATTATTTTTAACAATCTGCTTAATACTGCAATTCTTTTTTTCTTTTTTTTTCATTGCAATAAGCATGTGCTTGAGGAGTGTTGGTGAAAATCTGTTTGAACACTCGTAGTACATAAACAGCCAGCAGCATGAATTTTTGTAATAACTGGATACTTAGATGACTTCTTTTTCCCTTCTTCAAACTGCGCTATACTAATATAAGTGCAAATTTGTCTAAATTACAGACATTTACACGAGGCGAACCCTCGGTTGCCAAATGCACACCTCTGCCAGATGCAGCGTTCTGCACATTTTTGCCAGAAGCTCTTACACTTTTGCTGAAGTGAGCAAATATAAATTCAACTTCTGTTGCACTGTCTGAGCCACATGCCAAGTTTTTGACAAAGAAATTAACTACAGTGTTAAAAAAGGGAGAAAGTTTGTATATAATTATTTATTTATTTATTTATTTTAAACACTAATTTTAAGGTGATATCATCTAAACAGAGTTATTATTACTTAAGCTTTCTTTCTTTTTATTTATTTTTTTTGTTTAAGTACACTTAAATAGTGATGCATTAATTTTACACCTCATGCTCAGAGTTTGTGACCTACTTTACACACTGCCATAAAGATCTCTGACGTTTTGAGATATCGTATGGTCCCTGAAAGACAAGAACATCATCTGTTACCTCTCGACTCGACAGCGCGCAGAGGATGAGGGATGAAGATGAAAGTGTAGCGTGAGCGCTGTACAGGTCTGAAAGCATCTCAAGAGGACCACAAGTAAAACACCGTTACCATGGGCGATATTAAAACCTGCCCACATATACAGTACAGTATACAGTATATACCACAGTGCTCTCGAGGTGGCCATCCTGGTCAGTGATTAATATTCCATAACAGAGTTTATAGAAAGGTCTTAATATTTCTATAATAATAAGAACGTACATGAAGACTTCAACAGCTGACCTTTTCACAAAAGTATAGCAATTCATAATCTTTAATACAGTGAAAAATCTTCATTTTTTTTTTCCTGTATGGAGATTTTAAACTTGTCTAGAAGGAGTCTCCAGGGCTTTGAAATAAGACGTTCTCAGTAACAAGAATGCAAACAGAAAGAAACTTTTTTTTTTGTAGAATTATGATTTAAAAAAGCAAATGGACAAATCTGTATAAACTATAAACACACAAAGAACATGACATCACACTTTAATAAATATAAAATAAGCTAGGGGTGGGAATCATCAGGGGCCGTCTTATTTAATATCACGATACTGTACCAAGGACAGGATTAGATAAAAAGGCAATTCAAGTTGATAAAATTGATTTTGGAGTCAGAGTGAATCGCCACATGAATGAATCGCGATACATAACTGAAGCAATTTTTTCCACACATTGCTGTGAAATAAGAGGAATAAAACACTCCTGAATTGCTGATATAAGAAATGTTTTACTTGAATCTGCTTGCAGAGCCATTTATTTATTTATTTATTTTTCCTGAGGAGGCAGGGTGGCCTTGCGCCTACAGGGTTGAGGGTTCGACACCTGCCTCGGGTCTGTGCATGTGGAGTATACATTTTCTCCCTGTGCTTGGTGGGTACTGCTGATTGGACTTAATTGGCGTTCCCAAAAAATTAATCCAGGCCCCTGTGACCCTGTACAGGATAAGTGGTATAGAAGATAAATAAATGAATGAATTTTTCTGGTTTATTTAAAACATAAACAAACTAGTAGCTTGCTAAAGATGCTCAAGTTGATGTTAATAAATGTTTGAAAGGAAATTTTAACTCCTGTTTATTAGGCTTTTTTGTCGCATCCTGTTACCTCTTGATCTTCATACACACCGTTAGTCTCAACCACAATATTATTATTATAAATAATAATAATAATAATTATAATAATAATAAAACAAGCAAAAAAAAACACTCCCTGACCATAAAGCTGATTCGGTTTATATTCATTTAGCGCTTCACAGTCCATCAGCACTGAGTTCTATTAACAGATTGCCGGCATTGTTCCACATGTCATTTTCTCGCTTGCATCCGTGCTGTCGCTCAGAGGGGGCGAAGGCGTGCGTCGGACCGGGGCAGAGATAGCAAACTGCGCTCACGGCCCTGAATATCTCATTCAGGAGAAGGGCTCGGGAAAGTGCTCGACACCTGTTTTTTTGGATTACCGGTGATTAACTTCATCAAGGGCTATTCAGCAGCTGAGCAGTGTCGTAATTAGCCTTGCTTTCCTTTAGCTTGTCGCTTGTAAATGAGAGCAATCATGGCAGAATGCCCTTATTTGTGCCGGTCCCGGCGTCAGGCGGAAGCTTTCCGCGTAGAGTAAAGAGGCCAGCTGAGTCCCTTTCCCCTTCGCTGTCACGACACCGGTGCTGCAGTGGTGTTCTCGCCGTGCTTTACTGTAATTCTGCTGCTCTTAGGATGAAGTGTCCCCTCAATGCCTGGGGAAGTATCATCGAGCTCAGAGGCTTTTCTGCTCAATACGCTGTTTTTATTTCTAATTCCACTTATGAGACCGTAATGTTATTTGTTTGGATGAAATCACCTTATCGTGAAAGAGGTAGGTGCTGAAGTTCTCTAGTAGCACTTCTGTACGTGATCCTTATACTGTATATGATGGGTGTTCAAGTCAAACCGGGACTTATGATTGTGCAGAATAACAGAACACAGTTATGAGAGTAAAATTTCCCTTTTATTCCTCTATATAATCCCCTGCTACACCAATGCACTTATCCCAGTGTCTCACTAGTGCTAGGTAGAGCGTTTTCTCAGTACTCCAGAGACACGATAGGACTGCCCCCTTCACGTGAGGTCAGGGGGAATGTGGCAATAACTCCTAGCTCCCAGAGTTTCTGTAACGTGCGCACGCCCATCACAGGCGCACGCAGTGAGAGATGTTTTCAACATAACTTGAAATTAACCTAATTAGTAATCTGATTACTTTTTACATGTAATAATCAGTAACATAATCAAATTACAATTTTAAAGTAGTAATTAGTCGTTTGTAGTAGATGACTTTTTTGAGTAACTTCCCCAACACTGCTCATAACTGTGTTCTGTATAATAAAAAAGTCCCGGTTTGACTTGAACGCCCTACGTCTGAGACAATTCAAAGCCGTTAATAGCAATTCCCAACTCACTCGTCTTACACCAGCTACCGACAAGCCCCCTAAGGTTAGAACATGCTGACATGAGCATCACTTTGATGAACCTCACTGATGTCCACAATTCGTTTGTGTCCCTGTGATTGACAGGGGAGAGAAACTCTGTCCCTCACACCCAGAGAGCATGGCCAGTTTTGCTCTCTTGGACTCCCAGCATCATTGGGATTCAAACTTATTAGCTTCTTCTTTTTTTTTTTTTTTGTGATGGGGCGAACGCTTTTGTGTTTCGCCACTCAGGACCGTTTAGGATTTGAATGTCAATTCAGCTTGTCATTTCATTTTAAAACAGTTTACAGTGTCAGGTTGAATTTAAAACAGTCTAATTAAAAAATGGCGGTCATGAGATTTTAGTCGGCTCATGATAATCCATCCTTCAGCGACTGATGCAAGCGGGTTCTGGTTCTGGACCAGTAAAGAGTTTTAAGAATTCCACACACACGTTTAACATCAACAACCCTGCACATAACACCTTTCTCTAAATTCCAACTTTCTGGATCTGACTGTAACTTGTATAAGATTATACGCAGTATAGAGTATATTTACTCTATAAATTACTCAGGTTTTTTTTTTTTTTTTTTTTTTTTATTTACTTAGCAATTTTATTCTAAACATAACGTTACGACACTATCTGGGCAGTTTGCAGGAGTGTGAGAGAGTGTGAGAATGACAATCTCGCTCTCCTCTCAAGCCTGATGCTCTTCTTTCCAAATCACAACGAGCACTCCCTTTCCCTGGTCGTGTTTCTGAAAGGTCACTGGCTAATGGGGTCAAAGCCGGATTTGATTGATCTCTAAGAGCAGCGGGTAAAAAAAAAGTATAAATCCAGGTAACACATGACATTCGAGGTAAATACCTCAGCTCTTGTAAAGCTGAGAAGAGAAAAGAACGGCTTTTACAACGTGCAAAAGGATTTTGCTCATGTGTTTATAAAAACAATGTGAACATGTGAAGGTGAGTCAATAATTATCCGCACTCTGGCTGTAGGAATAGTTTTAATTAAATACACCATTTTTCGACATAATCTCCTTGATTTTCAATATACTGTGTCCATCCCCCTTACAGACAGAAAATATATTTCTCTATATATTAACTGTCAATATATGAATGATTTAGTGTTCTGATCTAATTATATTCACAATATATGGAATAATATATTGTATCATTATATTACAATCATTTAAAAAATACATAAGAAATTGCCGCTTTTCATATATTGAGAAATATATTTAAATATATCTTAATGTATGTAATTTTATATTTAACAATATACTTCATAATATATTGAATTTTATTAAATATATCTATTTCTTTATAATATGCTTATGCAATATGCTTATGGCTCAGTTGCTTATTGAGGCATATACAAGACCATAATGAGATTAAAGCCAGATATAAATGAGATGCATGAAACACATGAGAAATATTATAGTTTTATTGAACATATTAAAAATCCTCAATTAACAGCATACAGTGATGAGCCACAACAAACACCACCTGAGACCAGTCCATACTGACCTCTGTCCAATACACAACATTAAAACCAGCAGGTTAACAATATTCAAAATATTACAGTTTACTATTACCACTAATTTTTAAATCAAGCCCATGCGTAAAAATAAATATATAAATGAAGTAAACGTAAATGTGCAAACTACAATATACAGTTTTCATTGTGTAATGAATTTTCAATTTACACAATGAATCATTTAGTGTCATACACAAGACACTAAATGATTAAAAAAAAAATGTTACACAAAAGATATTAAGTGTCACACTGCTCAACTCAAAGTATGATTTATACAGGAGTTACACAAAATCCACAGCATTTCATCTTCCAGTGAAAAGAATCAGTCAAAAAGGAGACAGAAGTTTTAAAGGGAAAATTGGTTGCTTGCTGTATGTAAGGGCTACAAGAACAGGGCTGGAAAAGTTCTCTCACCCGCTACATCAGTCTTCTCTTGTGGTGGATGTCCAACAGGTTTGTCCAAAGTCTGCAACTCCTGGTGTTGCTTAGTACCTAATGGAACAAAAAAATCTGTATTAAAACTATTTGAG
>JAQMYL010000009.1:4886525-4904643 GCA_030014365.1 Clarias pachynema
GTCTCTAAAGTTACATGTTCTGGTAACTACTGTTAAACACTGAACAGTCTATAATAAAACTACTGGTTTTCAAAAACGTAATATGTCAAACCACACTGGTTAACTTAGGACATGCCTAATAATGATATTATTATTATTATTATTAATACAGTATCCAGTCCCTTTTTGTTGAGAAGACGGATGGCTTGTGGAAAAAAGCTGTACTTTCAACCTCACTAGTGTTAGTTACATAGATATGCTAATCCACATGCTAAACCACCAACAGAATTCCTTTTGCAATTTAAGAACAAACATAAGCTGTGTAATTTTCACCTAAACTATACATGTTTTTTGACCACAGACTCTGTGGTTTAAACTTTTAACATTTTTATTTATTTATTTTTACATTTTATGGTTTTTGTTAGATTCTGACTCCTGGTCAATAATAACTACGCACTTAATTTTAAATTCGGCGCAAAAAGTAAAAACCTACCTTCACTGGTCCCTTTATCTTCTTCTAGGTTTTCTTCTTCATTTTTATCCGCTGCAGCCAAAGTAGGTGGTTCGCTACCGCCACCTAAAGGTCTGGATGAATGGTGGATAAAGTGTTTTGCACATTTCTCTAATACACTGGACACAAACATTTGCAGTCTTAGAGCATGTGTGGGAGAAATTGTGGGAAAGTTATTAGACTAGTCTTTAATTAGTCTTTATTAGAATCTATATGTGCTGTAGGCTTAATTGGGGGGACCATGAGAAAATGTTGAACATTCAGTCATAAATGTATAATCATAAACAGGTTTGGCCTTAAATGATAGGATAAGTGTAACACAAGCATTATCTCGTTGCTTCACTTCTTGATAAAAAAATATTCTGTATATTGTATTTTAGTTCTTTATTGGTAATGACATTTGTACAGAATGTAAAGTAAGTTTGCCAATTGCCAGTTTAATTTTAATAAATTCAATATTATTTAATAAATAAGTTTCAATAATGTGTCAATAAAACACTTATAAGTATAAATATAATGGTTTTTGTCTGCATTGCAATAAACATGTCCATACATGGTCCATTCATATATTTCAATATATTAATAAATATAAGCACTAGTTTCCTATATATGGAAATGTACTGTTTAATATATTGCATTATATTTTACAATATTTTTCATAAGGGTCGTCAACAAGCTTTTTCGTATTCAGTCATTAAAAAATATTTAAGTCTGAGCTGCGAATGTGCCGCTGTCTTCAGTTCTTCATCAGAAGTGAATCTTCGTCCTCGTAGGGCTGCTTTCAGGGGACCAAACAGGTGAAAGTCTGATGGAGTGAGATCAGGACTATAGGGAGGAAGCTTTAACACCTCCAAACAAAGTTTCGGAGTGTCGACAGCGTGGGCAGAAGTGTGCAGACGTGCATCGTTATGCGAGATCACGACGCCCTCGGATATCAGTCCTCTGTATTTAATCCGAAGTTTAGTCTTCAGCTCTTCAATAAGCGTCTCACTGTAACGAGCACTGTTGGTTGTTGAACCTTTGGCCTGATAATGTTCCAATACTTCTGACCCTTGAGAATCTCAGAAAACTGTAAGCGTTAATGAATTTCCCAGCTGATGGTTGACTTTTTAACTTTTTCTCGGTCGGCGATTGAGGATGTTTCCGTTCCATACTCTGCCGTTTACTCTCAGGCTCGTAGTGATGAATCCGTGTCTCGTCACCAGTAACGATTCTCTTTAAGAAACTTTCACCTTCAACTCGGAGTATCACTGCATATTTTGTCTGCAGATATCCAAACGCTTCTGTTTATGCTCTTCCATGAGTTGTTTCGGCACCAGGTACACCATCAGACCACAAAAAAAAGGAGTCCCTGTACGCTGCTCTTCTTTCATGCAAATCACAAGTCAGGGGTCGATATTTGCTCGCACCGCAGTTACAAATGAACTGATGTAATACATTCACACCTGCACAGCAGTGACTGGGGAGACAGTAACCCTCAACGGAAAGCGCTGATAAGACCAAAAGAAGTTTTAATATAACCGGAGCGCGGATAATTTTTGACTCACCCTTGTATTAATAGTCATGTGCCTGAGAAAACCATTACTATTAAAACTATTAAACTATTAAAGACTGCAGCCTTTTTTAAACAGAAATTGGTCCGTTATTGGCACATATCTGAGTCATTAATCAAGTTCTAGCATTTGTCTTTATAGATTCCAGGTCCACAGAAAGACACCTCACATACCTCTACATTTACAACCTACTGGGGAAATTCTGCATTAGTGGTAAAAAAAAAAAAAGTTAAAGTTGCTTCTCTCATTCTAACATTAGTGCGAAAATAAAAGTTGACTAAATTATTTTCTTAGTGACATGATGGGACACTCAAGAATTAGTCCATCAGAGGGACAACCCATGTTAGATGTTTTAAAAGATGTTGATGATGTCAGAGCGGCCAGATTGAGGTAGTTTGGATGTGTTCAGAGCAGAGATTGTGAATATATATCGGTTGAAGGATGGTGAGGTTGGATCTGCCAGGCAGGAGGTCTAGAGGAAGACCAAAGAGGAGATTAATGGATGTAGTGAGAGAAGACATGAAGTTAGCTGGGGTGAGAGAAGAGGATGCAGAGGATAGGGTTAGATGAAGACAATGAAGCTACTGGACAACTTAATCAAATGGATCGAGACATTTGTTATATGGAAAAAAAAGACAGTGTTTAAGGCATCTTTGGATCATCTTGGTCATAACTTGGATCATCTTGGTCATAAATTGCGCCAACATTTGCAGGAAGACGTCAAAAGCGAGGTTTGATTGCTGCCTTAATAAAAATATTTCCACATATACAGTATATTGGGTAAAATATATTTGTTTTCTTGAAATTGAGATTCCAGAATTCAATTACTGGCATAAAATCTTGGTTGTTTCCTACCGTTTCGACAATTCAATCGTCTGAAGAGTTTTCCCAGATGTTCTCCCCATGTTTGCATTCTCAGTCGTTATGGAAAGCGTAATGTAATGCCGCGGCTCTTGACAGTCACCTGTTCTTATAACTGGCCAAAACCCTGAACCGTATTTTACACGGCATAAGATGTTCCCCGGCACTAAATCGATGCCACGGACTAGCGTCCTCGCTAACGTCCTCAAAAGTTTCAAGGTGAAAGAAATGAATCCATCGAGCCACGATTGTAAATGGGTTTAACATGAACATGATGGAAGATGATTTGACGGTATGATGACTTGCAGGGATTGATAAAAACATTAGTGAAAAAAGGAAAAGAATAGAAACGCAAAAAAAGATGCTGAAAGTGCCACGGAAGACATTTTGACCTTAAGAGGACCAGAATGACTCGACCAGATATGGCAGGGTGTGATCTGAGGACATTACTGAGGGAATGAGAGAGAGAAAGAGAGAGAGGGATGGTGGAGAGAGAGGGATGGTGGAGAGAGAAAGACATAATGCCTTAAAATGTCTCTTAATTGGCTATGTCTACTAAAGTACAAAAGATAATCACATTCATAAAAGAAGATCTACGAGATAATAAAAGACCAAGACAGGCTATAAAAGGCTGGTGTTATAAATGAGTGAGACACACACACACACACGCATACACACAAGACACTGGACGAAGAATAAGAAATGACCGCTGGGAGTAAAAACCATAATTCACAGGCGATCGTTTCACCAATTAAAGCCACTTCCTGAAGGAGGCCGAGTGTCAGAACCGGTGAAAGAGAAAGAAGCTCACACTCATATAACGTCTAATATAAACAAAATGACATGTAACACCTTGTCTACAGAATCAAGATCGAGGCCCGGTCCGTCCCTCGGCGCCTGTTGCTTTATTGATCTTCGCGCTTCAAGGGACCAGAAGGAAGAAAGAAAAAACAAGCATGTAGCGTCTCTGTCTTTAAGAGCTGCCAGGCCGTACGCTCGCTCTGCTAATCAGGCCCGGTGTCTACTCGAGCAGCGTCTCTACGCCGATTACTAGACGAGACAGCTTTGGATTTCGGTTCTTTGGAGCTTCGTGGGTTTTGGAAGATTTGTGTTTAAACATTCGCAGGCAGGGTTTACAGCTACGAGACGCACGGCCGCCCGTTCAGCAATTTCCTCTTTAAAAAAAAAGGTATATATGAGCTGTAATCAACCTCATTACCTGGTGTATGTAGCGAGACGATGATGTGCAGACGGTCGGTGTGTAATTTTCAATAGCAGGGACGAAAACAGCGAACAAAAGGAGGGTAATTGAGTTAAACAGTGCGTCCATCATCCTTTGACTTTTTAACCAGCTGTCCACTGAAGCGAAGCCTCGTTCAAGTAGACGGAGAGCTACATCAAAGCCGCGTTACTCTTCTACACTCGATGCTTCAAATTTCCCCACTCACACTCGACAGCCAGTGATCAAACGCACCTTTCAGTACAAAAAAAAGAGAAAACGCAAAGATAAAAGTCAAGGACGCGGCTAAAACACAGCCAGTTAGCCAGAGTGCCAGAGTAATGAAACAAAAAGACTCCTCATTGTTGATCTTCAATCAGTTTTATTCATGACTCCAGCGTGTGCGAACTCACGCCAGTAACGGCTGGGCTTTTTAATTTTGTTTATGTCAAAGTGCATAACGAATTCACACCACAAACTGTTGCTCCAGAAAAAAATTAATCATCTTCTGTGTACTTAAAACACCAATCGATGGTCCTGTAGATCAGTCACACGTATATGAAGCCTCAAAGTAAGGTCAAGGGTCACAGGGCAAACACTACAACTACAATGAGTTTCATTTAAAAAAAATAAGGGTTTATTTTAAAACCCTACTACAGAACAATTTCGACTAGAAAACATACCCACACACACACACACAGCTGTAATTGAGATGGATAGAACAGGGAATGTTTGTTTTCCTAGCTCTCGAAGTAGTCGAGGCGGTGTAATTGGTAAGCTTGATGTTGATCGAGTGGGTTTTCAAAAAGCAGGGCCATTAATACATCTTAGGATTGCCTGAGATACTTTTCTTAGGAGCTATTTATCAGTGTAAAAACTTTTAAGTGAGAAAATAATAAAAAAAAGAAAAAAAACGATGCTAAATTTGACTTATTCGCAAGATGGCTACCACGCATGTGTCGTAGTCATTCGTTCTATCCGTTGTGCACGACCAAACAATTGGGAACCAAGATGAAACTGCCTCCATATAGATATATATACAGTATATATTTACAGGAACTTCCAAAGCATACGCCGTCAGTCTTGCTTTTACTGTACTTTGCAAAATCAGAAGAGATGATGATCAAAGAAGGCGTCCTGATGGTGCCACTGGTGGGGTGTGATTCAGCTCTTACAGTACCTGCATCTTGAGGACCATTTTGTCCAGGGTCTTAGGAGTGAGATGTTGGTCTGGGTATTAAGAGGTTGTTTTAGTCATACAGTAGGAAGTGTTGTATTGGTCTAGATCTCAGTTGGTTGAGTCTGGTTCCTGAGGAAATGTGTTTGTCTGGAGGTGAGCTTTTGGAAGTTGTATGGTTGTCCAGGGTTTTAAATCTTAAGAGGTACTATGAACTTGGGTTTGATCTCAATTGATGTGTTCTTCGTCTCATGGTTGGTCTTGGTCAAGGTCTCGGATAGTCCGGTTATGTTGTGGTGTCCCAGCTGTATGGATTTAAGCTCTAGTTGCCTATAAATACAGTGAGTATACAGAATGTCTCATACAGTTCTCTCTAACTGGATCTGTCCTACAGTCAGTCCTCAACACATGTACAGTACTGTGCAAAAGTCTTGAGCCACTCCTTATTTATTCACATTGTATTAAATTAATTGATGCAGATTAAGTTAAAGAAAATGGATCAAATGTTATGTTAAGACAAGCTGCAAATTGCCCACAGATACAATAAAAAAAATTGCTTGTTTATACAACAACCTCAGCAGCGACCTCATTTCCCCTCTCGTCTGGTCCAACCACTCAGCATTCAGCATCACCAGTATACTGTACAGTACTAATCACTGGTCTGATCATCTGCACCTGTTTCTCACTGGTTCATGCTTGAATGATTCATACAGTAAGCCATTGTGTGGCTTAAGAAACTAAAAACATTCCTCCGATACTGCTCAGATACAGGGACTGGATGTCCTTCAGGAAGCCTGGAGAACTATTCCTCAAGACTACATTTAAAATAAAAGGAAGTCTGGCTCTCTGGATGCCAAATAGAAAGAAATGATGGATGGCTCAAGACTTTTGCACAGTAATGTATCTGTTCCAGTATTTTTGCTCACCTAGAAGTTGGGTGGTCTACCTGTTTAATACGTCTTAGGAAATGAATACTGACTTTCTGATCTACTGTAGCATCTCATTCATCTTTCGATCTCAAACCCAAATTTCTTCAGGTTACGATAAAAAAAAACTATATATAAATAATAAATAAAATTAAATAGAACTGGCTATGCCGTTCCAATATTTTTGGAGCGCTTGTACGTGTGGTTTATAATGGCTACTGGCATATCGTCCCTCCGTCGCTCAATGTGTCTAACGGTTTTAATTAAGCCCACTGGGTGGCCGGGCATGCTTTTCCAGACATGCTCGCTCATTATATATGAACACACTAAAAAAACACAAGCTGGGCGTTTTTTTTTTCTTTTTTCTTTTTTTTTTTTTCGCCATGCTGGGCACCTGCAGTCAAACCACCATGAAATTGGGGTATTTAGGAGAGAGATTAAGAGTTGACATTTTGACTTTTAATATGCGACATTTAAGCCTATCGACCCCCTAATCCTCCCTGACCATGTGTGACATTTCATTATTTTGTTTTTCGTGAGATTGCCTCTTTCCTCAGACGTACACTCGCAAGCAGAATTTTAAAAGTTGACGCTTCTCGGTTTGACCTTCAAGATCGTCGTATATCTCATTCTTTCTCATAGCATTATATGTTTTATGCCTCAAGTGCAGATTGCACAAACCTGAATAAGCATGCGGATTTTTCTTGTGGAGGGCATACGGGATGTTAAAGTGTTGTGGCACTAGCGCTGCTTCTCCCAGACAGGTAATTATTGTGCTTGGCGTATTATTATTTCTGGTGAAATTGGTTATTGTTCCAAAGACAGTACCCTTGTATCCAGTGTCAGGGTGTAGGACGGCTGTCCTACCTAAAGCCTAGACTTATGGTGCTTTAGTTAATCAAGAAGATATTTAGTAGAGCGATTGCTGGATAGTTTTGTAGCTTGTTTTTTATTATCTATACTTTGTCGATTAACTACATACATGTATATATATAAAAAAAAAGTATGGTCTCTATGACATAACATAGTGCTTTTATAAACAGTACTACAGTATAGCTCGTTTATTATTAATACATCTCCGTTCACATATTTATGAACTGTGATAATAGAAATGAGCCTAAATTATCAGGGTAATAGATACAGGGCACTTAATGTATAAGGTATAGACAGGGCATTTACAGTACAGTATGTATACAGCAGTGTGCAAATGTATTGATCCCCCTTATTTCTTTATATTTAATGAAATTTGGATTTGGAAGTTTGGATTTATTTTCTATATTCTAGAACTATTCAGATTTTTTTTTTTTTACAAAACTATGAAATAACACATATTGCATTAGGTAATTAAGTAACAACAACAGCAACAGTCAGTTGTTATTTTAAGACATGAAGGTCAGCTGGTCTGGAACAGTTCTCGTAAGAACAGTATTGTGTTGAGTGCATTTGCAAAACCCATCAAGCACTATGATGAAACAGTCTCTCATGAAGACCTTCTCAGGAAAGCAAGACCAAAACTTACCTCTGCTGCAGAGGAGACGTTCATTTAGAGTCACCAGCCTCAGAAATCACCAATTAACAACCAGCACCTCAGATTAGAGCCGTTATGAAGGATTTACAGATCATAAGTAGCAGATACATCTCAATATCAACGATTATTGGATATTCTGGATTGTTTTACAGTGTAGAAAGAAATAAAAATTAGAAAAGACCATGGAGTTAGAAGGTGTGTCCAAACTTTTGACTGGTAGTGTATATTAAATGAAAGAAATGGGAGCAAATGTTTTATTTAACAAACTGCAAAGTGCTTAAAGACACAGTATAAAAATATATAAAAATGTTTATGTAACAACCTCAGCAGCGACCTCATTTCCCCTCTCGTCAGTTCGAACCACTCAGCATTCAGCATCACAGTATACTAATCACCGTCCTGATCATCTCACATCATCTGCACCTGTTTCTCACTGGTTCATATATGAGTTAGCTATTTTTTATGCTTGAATGCTTCATAGGTGACTGTGTGGCTTAACAAACAAAAAACATTCCTCTGAAAAAGCTCAGGTCCAGGAACTGGACTAAAAAATTAAAGACAAAATCTTGCCAAAAATGAGAGCCAGTAAAGTCCTTCAGGAACCCTGGAGAACTGTTCCTCAAGACTACAGAAAGTCTGGCTCCTAGGAAAATGTGCAAAATATGAACTGTATATTGAAATGAAACTTAAAGTACAGTCTGTGAAATGAATAGATAAATGTTAAACCTTATACGGAGGGTCAAGGATAGCTTTCTGCATGCATCTAGCCCTATGTCTGAAAAAGAATATGTCTACTTTGAAACGTCTCCAGGGAGAGATAAAGTGAATACACACTGCACTGCACGGAGACTGGTTTGTTTCAATGTGTTGGGTGCCCTTGACTCATAGCACACCGACTCATCAAACACCTTTTGTGTTAGTGAAATATTTCCTGGGATGAGAAATGATTCATATCAAGTGATGTTCAGCAGCTCAACCTGGCATGCACTGATATATCCTGTCACCATATACACTATGTCTCACAGACACCTCCACCGTCCTCAAAGTATAAAAAAAAAAGAAAAAAAAAGGAAGAAATATTTGTTCAGACGTGGTTAGATAAGGGATGATATCATACCAGTACAAGCCGAAATGATAAAAACAGGCTGAAAAACTGATTTGTCTTTTAGCCATTCATGTTTTAACAAAGAAACGTGTTTTTAAAAAAGTGCAGCTCATTACGCTTGTCTTTAACAAACTCTTAAGTTCACCCAAAATTCTGGTCTGTTTATTTTACTTACTGTTTTATTCCAACGTTTTGGGACATACAGTATCCTTTGCTCTTGAATAGAACGTCACTTTCAATATGTTGCCTTTTGCACTGAGTTAAGGCCATCATGCGAAAGCAGGTGGTACTGTATGTACGAGGGTGTGTGTGTGAATGCGTCTGAGTCCCAGCTGTGTCTAACCGTGACTCAAGATTATATCTGAATTATGAAAAGAAGTAAGTAGATATTGACCTTTTGTAGGCACGTGACTACCCTGACATCGGTCTCAGCAGTGTACGGCGGAAACACCGTTAACCAGCATTAGGCTACTGAGTATTTTCATTGTGATTTTGTTCGAGGTGTATTTTAAAGGGCAAAGAAATAACACAGATTACCTGATGACCTACCGGATTACCTGCTGCTTGAACACACAGATATAACAGTAACCTAACAATTGAAAGCTTCAGTTTTGCTGATTATTTTCATATGCATACGTTGTGGTTCAGGTGGTTGAGGGTCTGGGGTAGCTCTGTGGTTAAGGCATTAGACTACGGTTCACAAAGTCCCAGGTTTAAACCCCACGACTGCCTTGAGCAAGGCCCTTAACCCCCAACTGCTTAGATACAGGACATAATGAGATAAAAACGTAAGTCGCTCTGGATAAAGGCGTCTGCCAAATCCTGTACTGTAAATGGTTTTAACAGTCTTATGACGTGAACAAATATATGATTCAGGCTGGATTTGATAGCATTTGCTTTTAGCATAAAATGATGTGCAGGAAACATTAACGTATACTGACATTTCAAGCTTTCTAATTAATACCTAACTAACTGGTAGGCGGTTGAATCCCAAATAGTGTTAAATGGACAGCTAGTGTGCTATGTTGGGTGTACAATACCTTTTTCCACACAGCAAGTAGTGCCCTCGATTAAGGTTTAGAGAGGGATTTGAGATTCAGCCTTGTGTTAGAAGCTGGTTAGGTTTGTAGCATCACGTTAGCCGTGAAACACGGACGATTGACAACATGTTGTTTAAGATGATATAACATTATTAGATTTGAAAGTGGGTTTTGGCAATGGCATCCGGTAATGACGTCATTTTTGCCGTACAAAAGTGGCTGTGCAAAAGGTCACCAGGACAACTGGATAATCTGAGTAGCATCAGACAGGAATGAGACACCATGCTGAGTAAATAACACTGTACAACACTGTTACATTTGACATGTGTGAGATTCATTTCCTTAGCCGCGAGCACAGTTTTTGGCAGGGGACATATTTAGTCAAGCGGATCAGTATGTTTTATGTTGTATATTCGTGTCAAAGTCGTATAGTCGTATAACTCTGTCGGACTTAAGAACAAATCAGACTTACGAACATGCTTCTGGAATGGAACCCGTTCGTAAGTTGGGGACTACCTGTACAGTGGAGTGGAAAACCTTCACTTTCCATCAAAACCTTCAGAGTCTTACAGGATACATTGTATACTTTTTTCCAGTACACGGTATGTTTGGTGTTATCCGGTATTTCCAAATGTCCTGGTTCGGATTTAGTCTAACAATCATAATAATATTTGTGAGTGTGTTTGAAATGTGGGCTTTTATTCCACTTAAGGTGTTTTTTTTTTTTTTTTTCAATCTCCTGCTATTTGTTTTCAATTTCGGCAAATCTCTTTAGCAGTTATACTTCTTCATCTTTGGTCGTGTCAATACGATTTCCATTTCTGAATTAGGATGTTTACTTTCAGTAATAGTCTCCTTCTCAGATCAGCGGAAGGTCGATATTTTCTGGTTTAGGTCTTGGCTGTTTTCAGATTCTTATCAACACTTAGAGCAAAGTCCGTTTTTTCCTTTTTTGTGTGTCATCCTCTTCATCGTTTCTAAAATTCCTTTCTTTTCACTCCAGGATGAACTCTAGCCACAGAGCTATTCAGTCAGAAATTAAAACTCTCTGGTAGTCATGAGATTTACAACCTTCTCACAACCTTCTGGCCCTTAGTGCAGAACCTAATCCGCCGCTCCACCACAAGCATTAAAGAAATCCTCTCTTCTGCTGTTATAAATAAAAGCCTGTAGCCGCGAGGGTTAGCATGAGGAGCGCTTAAACCATGCTTTGGGTGACACTGCAGTATGGCTGTCAGGATCCGCCATGTTTTGATTCACGCTTTAGCCACAGAGTGTTCCACAGCTTGTGTGTGTGTGTGTGTGTGTGTGTGAGCTGTACTGTAAAATTTGAAGACTTTCTCTTCTAAACACAGGTCCCAATTTTGCAGAGCGACAGGTGTTCCTTGAGTCAAACATCATCAGCATGCTATCAATAATCGCACTTTGTTTCATTTGCCTGGATGTGAACAGTTTTTCTCCATCTAACGTTAGCATAAATGCTAACTAGCGGATGTGGTCATGTATGAGGGTGAGTCAAAAATCATCCGCACTCCAGATATTAAAACTTTTGTCCTATAAGTGCTTTCCATTCAAGGCTATTGTCTTCCCAGTCAGGTGTGAACGTGTTACATCAGTTCATTTGTAACTGCACTGCGAGCAAAAATATTGTGATTTGCATAAAAGAAGAGCAGCGTGCTGGGAGACTTTTTTTTTTTTGTGCTCTGAGGGTGTACCTGGTGCCGAAACATCTCACAGAAGAGCATAAACAGAAGTGTTTGGATATCTGCAAACACTGGAGTGTGGAGTGATACTCTAAGGAAGGTGAAAGTTTTTTAAAGACAATCGTTACTGGTCACGAGACACGGATTCATCACTACGAGCCTGAGAGTAAATGTCAGAGTATGGAATGGAAACATCCTCAATCGCCAACCGAGAAAAAGTCAACCATCAGCTGGAAAATTCATCAATGCTTACAGTTTTCTGGGATTCTCAAGGGCCAGAAGTATTGGAACATCATAAGGGAAAAGGTTCAAAAATCAAGATTACTCGTTACAGTGAGACGATTATTGAAGAGCTGAAGCCTAAACTTCGGATTAAACGGAGGACCGCTATCCAAGGTCGTGATCTCTGCCCACTTCTGCCCACACTGTCGACACCCTGCAAAAACTTGGTTTTGAGGTGTTAAAGCATCTTCATCTGTATCACCAGTTTGGTCGCCTGAAAGCAGCTCTACGAGGACAAATATTGATGAAGAAGTGAAGACAGCGGTGCATTCGTGGCTCACAGCTCAGCCTGAAACATTTTTTTTTTACGAGGGCATATGGAAGCCTGCTCACAGATTGTATGACAAAGTGTATCGAAAAAAGCAAGGAGATTACACAAGGTGGTTTTTGCAAGCAAATTCTACAGCCAGAGTGCGGATAATTTTTGACTCACCCTCACAATTATAATTCATTTAGAAATTTTCTGGCTCAGAATTTTATTCGTCATGAGCTCAAATCAGTGCCGTTTTTAATGCTCGAATTCTCAGATAATTCCTGAATCAGATGAGCATTTCCGCAGCTTCCATGTTAGGGGTCAGCTAAAGATGGCTGCTTTTGATGCCTTGTGTTTGTTCTCATCGTTGTATTCTGTAGAATTGTCTCAGAACAGAAGCTGCTCGGCGGCGTGAGGCATGCGGAAACTCGGATAATGACTGCGTTGTTGTGCTGCAGATGAACCCGGATAAAGAATTACGGTGGCAATTTTGGTTCAAGATGTTTTATGCATCACAGTAGGTTCCTTTGCATACAGAACAGCTTGGTTTCTTTTTTTCCCTGTAAACCCTCTGGGGACAAAAATGCAAAAACATCCACGACAGTAAAGGAAAAGGAATATCCAATATTTACTGCCGTTATGGCATGATGTATATCAGAAGACGTTCTTTTGACACGTCTGGTTTTTTTTTTCTTTTTATTCCGCAGAGACGGAAGCAGAATAACGGGAAAGGTGGTTCCTGTTCTAGTCGATCATGCACAGCTGCACTAATGTTCCCTGACCCGTCCTGCCCTTCTACATGCTTGTTTGTTTCCCGTGGTGCTAGAGAAATACTCAAAGCCCCGTGACAGATGACATTTCCAGCCCTTGATCCAAGGGCATGAAAGGCATTAGAGACGTACAGAGGTTACATCACAGACCTCAAGTGAGCTGTGCTGCTCCAACGCAATTACCTCTGCTTAATGAAGGGAGGCACCTCCTACTCTCCTGAGCCGTCCTCATGCTGCACTGCAACCGAACGGGTTTGAAGCCCCTGTTTGTAAATCTGTTTACTTCTGTGCCACTGTGGATTGATGGTGAGGCTCAGGCAGTCCTTTGTTGCTGTTGCCGAGGCTCTTCCCGCTGTTTCGGCGGCAGCTAAGCGAGTTTGACGAAGCAGTTTTTCACCACCTGTGCTGCATAGATTCGGCTCGGCCTGCCACCACGCAGCTCCTTTTTTCTTGGCTGGCTGATGGCGCGTGTGGGTTTCAAGGTGATGAAAGGTAGCTTATGCCGCTGAGCATCTCCTTCTCTTCATCCTGTACACACACACACATTTTTGTAATGTTCTTCTCTCCTGCGCACCTCAAAAATCTGATTGTTTACATAAATGATGCATTTGAAGCTCACGTTATGTAACGGCATGTGAGTTAGAGCTGTAATGATGCAATCTGATGCAATAAAATGTAACTGCAAACATATTTTTATGGCAAAGCCGAAGAGTTAGCATTGTGACATGGCAGGCCACGCCACTTTAATGAGACTAAGGTGCAAACGAGATGGAAAGGTCCAAACTTTTACACTGTTTGTTCAATCACTATATGAGGCAATGAACGAAATAACGAAACACACGTCCATACAAATCTCCTCTTTCCAGTCGAGTCTGAACTTCTGATATAATTCGTGCGCTACAAGCCATCTCACCAAATGAATCAGCGCCGTGCATTCAAGTTCAAACTAAACGAACCCCTTTCTTGGAGATTTCTTTCGTTACACATCCCAAATGATTGAATAGCAAGCAACATGAGCAGCCAGCTGCCGCTCCTTCACCGGAACACTCGTTCCAGGAAACGAACTGCCTGCATTAAATTATGTCCCAGCGTTTGAGATTACTTTTGTCTTTGACTTCTGCAGCATAGTCACAGGTTACAGCGATGAGCTTTTATTTGAAAGTATTTGAAAACGAGGCTCCCATGTCATTTGGGACACTTTTTTTTTTTCATCAACTCTTTTCTTGCTCCCGTTCTTCACAGCACCGTCACTCCCATATTCTCCCATTTACTGCCTTATTAGCTGTTTAATCCAGTCAGCTATTTTTCCTTCACCTTTCCTTCACCTAGCTACTTCTTGATCATCTTTTTCCTGAACTTTTCCCCTATCATGCTCCATTTCTCTCAACTCCTTATAAAATGATCTGTAACGGTTTGACTGTCGACGTTCACGTGCTGAGTGGGACATGGAGCTTAGCAATCAACCAGTGTCGTCACATTAATTATACGGTCTTTCAGCTGTAGCTTCAGGAATGTGCATGTCTGTTGTTAGGTTGCCAAGAACGTTATATAAATTATAAGACCATTAGACCCTATATCCTTTTCTGCACTGTCAGTCTTTTTTTGCGTCCCCGGAACATTTGTAAATATCCCAAAAAAGCTGAACCCTGCCACCTTATAATTTTCACCAATGATTGCTCTTTCAAACTATCCCAATATGACATAAAAATGGCTGTCATGGCAACGCTCCAGTCCAGTTCCATGCGGCTTTAATCAATGAGCCAAAGCCAAACCCATACTGGAATGGCCACATCTGTTTAATTATACATGATGTGCACAGCTTACGTCTCCATTACTTTGACAGCCACAGAGGCCACGCCTCCTTCACTGAATCTGCTGGGATCAGAGGCCATTCCTCCTTCATCTGAACTAATAGGAACAGAGGCCACACCTTCTTCACTGGAACTGATAAACTGATACTGTAGGATCAGAGGCAACGCCTCCTTCATTGGAAATAATAGGAACAGAGGCCACGCCTCCTTCATTGGAACTGATAAAATCAGAGGCCACACCTCCTTCACTAGAACTGATAGGATCAAAGGCCACGCCTCCTTCACTGGAACTAATAGGATCTGAGGCCACGCCTCCTCCATTGGAACTGATAAGATCAAAGGCCACGCCTCCTTCACTGGAACTGATAAGATCAAAGACCATACTTCCTTCACTGGAACTGATGGGATCAGAGGCCACACCTCCTTCACTCCTTAAATATAATAAATATAAAAAATAAAACACTTTCATATGAGTCTGCCGTGGTTAAATGTAATGAAACCAGAAGCAGTGATTTGATGTGATGACTTTCTTTCTCACAATCCACTATAAAACTCGAATGAGTTTATCATTAGTAAGAGCCGGTGGGAAATCATGCGTGTGATGTGATATGATTTGCATTTCTGTCGCACTGCCTGATAATCTAGCCTCTGTGATTTGGAGGTAGGATTTCAGTCATGAGAACGAGTTTCTCGTTCCTGGAACAAGCAGACTGGTTTCTGCACCGGAATCTTGTCTGCCAAGTAAATCGGATTAGCCACCCGCTGTTGTTGCGGCTTGAACGTTCCTTCTTCAAACTGGTCGCGCTGCTGGCAGAGCTTTGTGGTGGACTGGATCTGATGTCATTGTGGATCCCAAGATCTAAAAGATGAGGATACTCTGTATCATATTTTATAGGCCAAATCGAACCCCAGAGACTACACTAAATAAAACACAACTAATCATTCATCATTCTGCAATGCCTCGAATTTGCATCTCAGCACCGATAAACGGCAGGTCATGGTACTGTGAGGCGGTTAAGAGGACGCATGGACGGCCAGGCTGAGACGAGGAAGTTTCCGTTCTGCTGGTCTAATCCGAGTGCTGCGCTGAAGCCAATTTCAATCTCCACTGCTTAACCCTGTGAACCCGAGAAAGAAGTAGAAATCTCGGTCTCTCATATGTAACCGGGGCTATTTATAACATTGATGCAATTTCCTGGTAATCATCACAGTAAGTTGAGTGGAATTGAGTTGAGTGGAAGGATTTAACGAGGGCTGTCTCGCTCCCGCACCGTGCAGCATAAACGTCTTCCTCTTCCTGCACCATGAATCGATCTCTGGTGGAAATAGACACATGATCAGGAACTGTTTTCTTCATTACTTATAGTCAGCTGACTGCTCTGATTCACCAAAATAAATCATTTACCGTACTCGTAAATCTAAACACCTCGAAGTGTAAGGAACAAGGAGAACCACTGGGAATAGGATAAATTGATACTGTAGAAAAGAAAGCTTTAAATCTTAAAGACTGAAATACAATTTTTTCCTCTTAATTGTACAGTGAGCTCTTTTTTGGAGCAAAATTTAGCTGCTGCACTCAAAAAGTTTGAGAAAAAAAAAATCTGAGAAACACAGTTAGTAGTGATTACAGTAAATGGTACTGTTGCAATGCCCATTACTATTTTGGTGCAGGAGTGGCTCGGAGGTTAAGGTGTTGGTCTGGTGACCAGGAGGTCCCCGGTTCGAGCCCTGACACCTCCGGGTTGCCCCTGTTGGACCCTTGAGCAAGATCCTTTACCCTCAAGTGCTCACATACTGTACAGTCGAGCTGGCAACCCGACCCTGTAAATAAGTGTCACAGAAACATCAGATATACATTATATCTGTCACCCAATGTGCCGGGTGGCATGTAGACGGAACCACCACACACCATTACGATTTCCTATGAGAAAGTGTATACTGTATGTCGTACACTGCCTGTGTAAAAAAACAATCTAAGATTTCATTTTATCGCCTTTAGCTTTGATTACAGCACACAATGTGGCGGCCAGTTCAGCTCCCACAACCACTCTTTCACAATCTGAGTCCTGGAGCGTGCCCCGTGCCATCAGGGAGAAAAACTCCATAGATGTGATGCCCTGGTAATTCAGGTCGTCAGATGACTTCATTTCATACAGTGTTGATGGTTCGGCACTATCCTTCCAGGTTTTGATAATGTGTAAAAGGTTTCTTAACCCAGTTCCAGTTATTTCAGATCTCCTTAGTTGTTTTCTTTGCTTGCTGCAGCCTAATAATTTGACCCTTCTGAAATAGGGACTTTTTTTGGACAGGCAGTGTATTTACAGTACACAATATCTCTGCCCTGTCAGTCAAAATATCTATTTCTGTGATACATGGTGGTTCTTAGACACAGTGATTTATAGAATGTACCAGAACTTCTGGCGAATCCTGGAAATGATGAATCCTGGAAGTGATCCTGAAGTTTGCATTTGACTCCTACATGTTTTTCCTAGATTTGTTTTACAGAGTTTTCAAGATGTTAATTTCAGTCTCAGACTACCAGCTTATGCCCCGTCACACTCCAATGAAAACCATGAAGCTCCCACGGGGGTCAAAATGAAAAAATTTGCATTTATCAAGTAAATACTGTACCACTGCCTAGCCTCATCCTTGTCAGGTTCTCAATGTGTCTGTCATATTGTCACTAATTTCCTATAATGGACATGATCACACGCTCACCAGGTCCAATAACACGGAACTATTACTATGTCCAATCAGATCGCACTACGCTCTTGCCTGGTGCTTATCACATGCTTACTACTGTATGTTGCCATTATGTCCCGCGGGTTGGTATAAATACTACGACACACTCAGTGCTTTTTTCATCATGACATCCGGAACAGGATCCAGTATTTTTGCTAAATTCTCTGAACGTGACATACATACAGTATACACTAATCATGGCTTTCCTAAAATAAAATGGCACGTGCACTATGAAAACTGAACTTTGCACCATAAAGTAAATCAAAATGTTAAGTAGAAGGGAAGTTATGAGCAGTTATGTGGCAGATTACGTCACAGCAAATAGCACTGTTTCCCTTGAGGTGGGTGTGGTTATACGTGTCAATCAAGAGAGTCAATTAACGCGATAGTTTCTCGTGTATAGACAGAATGTGTGGAAGACACAGAAAGGACTGTAATGTCCCTACAAGCCGGCAGTATCCCTAATACACACACACACACACACACACACACACACACACACACATACACACACACACAAACACAGGACAGCATGACTCATCATGGCTTATTTTTTTTAAAAAAGGTGCGTACACTATGAAAACTTTTTATCTATTTCTACAAACTATTTCCTTCTGCTAGTAGTTACTAAAGAGAATATATATATATATATATATAT
>JAQMYL010000009.1:4904743-4923052 GCA_030014365.1 Clarias pachynema
GGGGCGGGCCAAATAATTTCATAAAAGCGGGACCCGCGGGTTGGAAAAATACCCGACCCGCGCATCACTAATATATATGTATACAGGAAACGTATGTAGTCGGTCAGTCAAACTGATTTCAGTCAAATAGTGGATCAGTTAACTGACTAAACCAAACCCACTGTAAGTCTAGATTGTGGAACAAGACTCCCGCCTTTTTTAGAAACATTTTCCTAAAATCACCTTGCATGCACATGACTCGATTTACAGTAACACAAGTGCTTGACCAGAAGCAGAACATCCCCCCTTTTTCCCCTCTTAGGATTAAAGTTATATACACAGCACAAGCGCTGATGTTACAACCTCGCTGCCTGAAGGAGTGAAAAATCAGCAGCCACGTCATCGATACCCGAGTCTTGAACTGATTCGGAAGCTGGTGTGCTCGTGTTATGCAGGGTTTGCTCCAGGGCCTGTAAAAGCCCTCGGTCGGGCCGCGCTGATTACCCACACAAGAGAGGCTGATGACGGAGGAGCCGAATGAAGCTGCAGCCTGATGTGCACAATAGGGCTGGTAAATTAAGCTGCCGCCACCTTACGGGTCGAGATCCACGTGTTGCAAATTGCTAGAAATATACGTACTTGGCCCGAGGCCAGAAGAATGAGAGATCAAGCGACGGGGAAGAGAGAGCTATAAATCTGCAATTTAGCACAAGGTCTTTTAACTTCAATGCAAAAAAAAAAAAAAAAAAAAAAGCAGCCACGTTTACTGAAGGACAGGACGCGGGTTATATCATCCTGCTTCGCATTTTACACGTGAAACACATAGACGGATAAATTATCCTCACCTGCTCCGTCCTTCATCCGTCACCCCCAGGGGGAGGAACAAAAAAAGAGAAAGAGCTCTTGTTCTTTCTGACCGATCATGTTCCGCAGAAAGCCCTTTATTTTTGCCTCTTTATACAGTATGTCCTTGCACACAATAGGAGTTACGCAGTGTTCCTAGTTTATGACCCTGCTTGTTGCACAATCTATTTTCTGTAATTCTCTTGTGCAATTTCAGAGCTCGATTTTGTGCTGCAAAAAATAAAAGTCATTTTTTTCCTTCTTTCCTTGATGTACTGAGCTCGGACTCTGCCCGCTGTCCGGCATCTCTCCAAGCGTGCCTATAGTTCTTTGTTAGACGGCGTATTCTAGGCAGAACCTCATCTTTAAAAACGGATTTAGGACTATTTGAACTACTCAACAGGGAGTGCCGACGACCCGTCCAATTAGCATTCTGAGCATTTAATATTAGAATACTGTAGATGTTTCATGCATACTGAGCTGACCTGGACAGTGTAGACTGAAAAAACAAATCAACAAACAAAACAAAACAAAAAAAACACCTATTTATTCTTCACAGCCTCAATCGAGGAGATCCGCTGGGATCCATGGTTGTTTCCATGGTAATTCGTCTGCTAGTTCCCAGCAGGATTGGGTAAATAAATTTGAGGGAAAACTTGAAAAAAGTTAACAAGACACAGGGGGAGGCGGTTTCCACCATTAGCGGCCTCGCCGCGTGAGCCTTCCACGAGATTCTCTTTCTTTTTCCGAAAAGGAAAAATGGTTGTGATGATGAAAGACAGATAAAAGACCGCCGTCACACATGGAAGAGAGGAGCGAGCTGTCAGGATCCGCGTGTATCCGAGACGGACCGTTCTTTTTAGCAGCTTGTAGACCTTGTTGAGAAAGTCAGGCCGGAGTGCAGTCACGCTGAGATGACTTTTTTGTCTCTGAACACAGGATGAAAGAGGTCGCAGCGTATTTATTCTACCGCTCTTTCGGAGACAAACCGGGTCCTTGATCTTTGGGCTTAGACTTAGGAGATCAAAGATCTTTCTCTGTCTCTCTTACGCTTACGATACCGTCATCAGGGCGGGAGAGGAGAGGAGAGGAGGTGAGAGTGATGTTTTGGAGAGCAGCCAAGGGAACGGCAGTCAGACTGGCCGGAGAATAGCTTCAGGGACGTCGCCTCTATCAAAGTCCATCAGGATCGCGTAGGTCATTTTACAATCGGGTGGCAGTTAAGTCTGGCAATTAAACCTTTTTTTTTTTTTTTTTTTTTTGGCGGTGAAGCTCACAAACCATTTTGTGAAAATTTTTTTTTTTTTACAAGATGTCTGTAATCGCAAGAAATTTTTATCTCGAAGCTTTTTAGCAGATCGCAAAACACAAACCGCGGTTAAGAAGCATCAGACCCTAATGGCGTGAGGATGTTAAAGACGTTCTAATCAGATTAATTTGAGCCATCACCGAGGATATCATTGAGGATGAAAGAGAGAGAAAAAAAAAACGATACAAAGGAAAATTTTTCACTTTTATTCTCATGGGCATCAGGACAATGAAGAACGTGCTGAACATGCGGAATATTACAAATCTTTCTACATACACACGGTTGAGTGGAGGTTAAATAAAATGTACATTTTTGTTTTTTTTTCCATAAGCTGTAATGAAAAATTCATAGAAATGTCCTCACAAGATATTAAACAAGTATTTATTACATTTATAATATAGTTGTAACAGTTTGGACTGCTCAGGTCGCTGTTCACGTCCAAGATGTCTGGGGGAAGAAAAAAAAGTAATAAAAAAAAAAATGTACTTAATGCTCCATTTGTACTAAAGAATCGAACTGGATTGACGGAACAGGCTGCAGCCGTCATGCCCTGACCTCGCTCTTACACTTTCAGTTCCGTAACTTGCAGCACGTTCAGAGAGAAAGCAGATTAAAGCGTAACACACTCACTGGCCACTCAGAGGATATTACGCGCATTTGATGTGCTAGCCAAGCCTCTGATGTCTGGCGACGAGCTAGCGGGATAGCGCGGCCAAGTGCTTTTCGTGTGATTGAGCCTCAATCACATAAATGCCACAAGGACTTTCTCTCGCATATATTGCCCTTCTCTTTAAACGCATCTCAAAAGAGACTTTTATTCATTATATCAGTGGCTCAGTTAAGTAAAGCCAAGCCCCCCCCCCCCTCCCCCCCGCCACTCTATTTCTATTGAAGATTATTTATTTATTTATTTATTTATTTAGTTTCGTGAAAGACTGTCGTTATAGAGCCGATTTCTTTTTCACCGAGCTCGAATCTCCACAGCGGTCCGTCCGCCTCCCGTAACACCGGGCGCGGTAATTATCTCCTACTCCATCGTTTGTCTGCAAATTAGAGGCGTGAGATAAATAATGCAGGTGCAGGTCAGATCAACAGGCAGGCAGCGTACTGTAGGAAACGTGCTTTTATATTTGAGTGATTGCAGATTAAAGACACACACACTCTCTCTCTCTCACACACACATACGCAGGTACACAAAGGAATTATTTTCTTCCAGCCAGAGTGTGAGTGAAATACTAAAGAGGATCTCACAAGCTTTAAGATGAACCAGTTCTCATTTATCATCACCTTGGATACCATATATTTTTTTAATTGTTCAGAGAAAGAGAGAGAGAGAAAAACGTCAAATTAATGGGAATCTGTTTGACAATCGTTGTCATTTTGCCTTTTATTTAGGTTTGTGGATGGGACCAAATGAAAGTCAGACAGCTCTCCGTGAATACGCTAAGTGACGGGCGTGAGAAAATCAGGTCGGTTAAGGGAACGTAACCTTGACTGAGGCTGCGTTTCGTTCCACAGTGTACTTCAAAGTGTACAGGGAGCGTCGATTAAAGGAACTTCCCTCGACAAGATTTCCACCATTCGGAGCGCTCTGCCACATCACCGGCGCAGACATCACGTCCTCCATCACGTGCGTTACCGTGGTAACATAAGCACCTCGGATACCTGTTCCTGCTATGGAGGAAATTTCGCACTACGGACATTAAATATCGAAAATTTATTAAATCAGAAACTGATACCAACTTAAAAACGGATACTATTGAAATTTGTATAACTAGTAAATAAACTGTTTACGTTTATTAATAATTGTTAAGAGAAATAATTATTATTATTGTGTGTTTTTGTGTGCTACATAATACTGTAGCAAGGATCGCGCTCACTCACTCATCGTCTATACTGATTTATCCTGTATACACCCTGGACGAGGTGCCAATCCATTGCAAGGCACACACACACACACACACACACACACACACACACGCTACGGGCAAAAAAAACTGAGTACCCAAAGGAAACCAAGCCACCAAGAACGGGGAAGAACATACAAACTCCATGCACACAGACTCCGAGGCGGGAAATATCAAGGATTTATTGATTGAATTATATATCTACTATCATTATTATAGAGGACGATATAATATAATAATCATAATATTAGTATGACACGATAAGTGTACATTATCGTGTCATACTAATATTATGATTATTATATTATATCGTCCTCTATAATAATGATAGTAGACATATAAACCCTTCCATTTTTCTTCGTGCTCCAGCGAGGCTCAATGACTGATGGGAATTTTTTCATGTCCATTCTGATCCAGAGTTCACTTGTTCCCTACACCGTTCGCAGTTCCCTTTGAACACCCTATGCAGTATACTTCGTAGGGAACGTCATGCCAGTCGGAATGTATCCATATGGAGCACTATTTGACGTCAGCAACGCAGACATCACTTCCTCCGTGCGTTACCATGGTAACGGGAGCACCTCGGATACCCGATTCAGCTACTGGGGAAATTTCACACTACTGAAATTAAATATCGAGACAAAACCTGATACGTTACAAAATGTACAGTATTCTACAAAAATGGTTATAACTTGTGAATAAATGTGGATTCATTTTGTTAATTTGCAAAAAGGTGGCTGTCATTCCTAAACAAATCCTAATCGATATTATGCAGATGAACAGCTTATGTAATGTTAACATTAAAATGTTGGATATAATAATATATAGAAATTTAGTTGTAGGTTTTTTTAGGCACTTATTTGCATGAGACTTTTGCACAGTACTGTACTAGCGCACAACAGGTACCTGTACTACTTTTTTTATTCCTTATAGCAAAAAAAAAAAAAAAAAAGCAATACACCTAGGGCTTCACATTTCGAGTTACTTCTTGCCCGACCCCAGGTCTCAGGATGATCTCATTCCTTCACAGTCACTCCTTACAAACTTAGGACACTCTGACGTGTGAGACGCAGCCCCGAGCCGTCTAGCAATCATCTGGAGATAACACCGAATCAGGAGGACGTCTGAACCTGGCAAAAACCCAATAAGCAAAAGTGAATGGAGTGTCACTGGCCCCATCTCTCTGCCTGGCCAAGCGTATCCGGCATCCCTCTGCAGGACGCCGGCTTTTATACACACAGTTAAAGTAAAAGTAAAAAAAAAAAGAACATGTGATGCTCGGTGGTTCAGAACGGCCATTTTTTCTGCCGCTGTCACACGTTCCTATAACAATCCCGTCTCTCCCGTCGCGTGAGGAATAGCACGGGTGGTGATACCGCTCTAATCCGCCGCTTAGACTCAGATATTGGGTATCTGCTCCGGCATCAAGTGTTTCTTGACAGCTCACTGGAAGCAAGTAGTTTCTGTTGTTGTTTTATTTTTTTATTATTATTATTTTCTTTTTTTTTATCTGCATCGCTGGACTGCTTTTGTGATCGCAAGCAGGGAGGAAAAAACAATTTGCTGTCATGAGAAGCTGCAGTATATGTTTTAAGTGCTGGTGATGTTTTAGAGACTGGCAAAAAAAAAAAAAAAAGAAAAGAGAAATAGGCAGGTCAGCCAGGCTTGACGCACAAACTCCTAAAAATGATTTTAAAAGGAACACAAGAAGAGCAGACAGCCTCCTGCTATTCGTTTTTACTCAACCAGAATGTGTTTCTCTATTTTTTTTTCTTTTTAAAGAAAGGTGCGCTGACCGGACTGAATTCCCACTTGACCTGTTGATTTGAACACTTAAGACTAATTATTAAAAAGCACTTTTTTTTTTTGTTTTTTTTTTTTTGTTTTGTTTTTTTAACGACCTTTCCTGGAAATAAATAATGAATGTCCTGTCATTAATACTGTATGAGGATACACGTTTAAAACAATGCCCTTTTGGGATGAAATGCATGAATATTTTTTAGGACTCGTTCACATCTGGCTTTAAATCAGATTTCAACATCTATTGCACTTTAATTTACCATCTGAAAGGTTGTTTTCCATTTAATTCCAAAGCCGATAGCTGCTTATCTGAAGTGTTATTAAAGCCCAATAAGTAATAAACTGAAAGCAGAATTATACTCGCTTTCCGAGGTTCAGTCGAGGCCATTTCTCAAATCGCCCAGAGCAACACAACTCTACCCTGGCAGGAAAACTTCCAGACAGCAGCAACATGTTGACGTGGCCGCTGTAATGATGAAAGCCCTGGAGCGTAGTTTGCGGCATCGCCTCCAGCGTCAAACAAGTGTATGTCATGGCTCGACAAATTACTCCATACTAGTCCGACTATACTGTAGTACCTGGAAACAGTGGAAAAGGCAGAGACTTGGACAAACAGGATATAATTAGTGGGACGTGTAAGAGCAGAATTGCCTGTAAGGAAACCTGGAGGGCAGGATGGGTTTACCTTAGTTACCAGATTTATATTTTGGACTGGACTTGCATGGTTTTTGGGGACAAAATCACAGAAATCTGACACATAAAGTCACCACAGTGAGGTCATTAATAACAACCTGAAGTCTGCTCAGAGGTGTTTACTAGTTGTCTCACTCACTCACTCGTCATCTATACCACTTTATCCTGTATTCAGGGTCGCGGGGAGTCTATTCCAGGAGACTTAAGGTATGAGACGGGGTACACCCTGGATAGGGTGCCAGTCTATCACAGGGCACACACATACATTCACTCACACACTCAGGGCAGTTTGGGAAAACCAGTTAGCCTAATCTGCATGTCTTTGAACTGTGGGAGGAAACCGGAGTACCCAGAGGAAACCCACCAAGCACGGGGAGAACATGCAAACTCCATGCACACAGAGACGGGAATCGAACCCGGACCCTGTAGTATTTATTTTATTAAAAATTTTTTTACAGATTAAAAGCCAACATAATACTGTAGCAAGGATCGCGCTCAGTCACTCATCGTCTATACCACTTTATCCTGTATACAGGGTCACAGGGGGCCTGGATCCTAGAGACGGGGTACACCCTGGACAAGGTGCCAATTCATCGCAGGACTCTAACATACACGCACGCACACACACATGCTCATTCACACACTCACACACACACATGCTCATTCACAGTACCCAGAGGAAACCAAGTCGCCAAGCACGTTGGAGAACATACAAACTCCATGCACACAGACTCCGAGGCTGGAAATAGCAAGGATTTATTGATTCAATTAAATGTACACTTATCATGTCATACTAATATTATGATTATTATATTATATCGTCCTCTATAATAATGATAGTAGATATATAAATCTCATGCTCCAGCGAGGCTCAATGACTGATGGGAATTTTTTCATGTCCATTTCGGGCGAAGTGAAGACCCAGTGTTCACGTGTTCCCTACACCATTCGCAGTCCCCTTTGAACACCCTGTGCAGTATACAGTACTTCGTAGGGAACTTGTGCACTTCACACTACACCACCGTAAAGCACTTGAATTGTGTCAAAAAAGGTCTCTGTGGACCTTAACCTGCTAGTGTGCTCCTGGCTCCTGGATCTCCAAAATCTCTTTTGCCAGGTGATGGCCTCCAAAAAGTCGGATTCTGGGGCCATTAATGTCATGCTGGTGTTCCAGATATCATGGCGGACGTGTGGCCGGATCTAGAAAGTAGATCAAGATGATGATGATGATGATGATGAATGTGAAGAACGTCCACAGCATATCCTGGAACACTTTCGGTATTCAACAACAGATTGTCTAGACGGATCAACATGCTGGTTTGCATGTCAAGGCTAACTTGGTCTTTTCATCGAGCAAGAGTGTAGCATCTATTGATGGCTGTCAGTCTGTGGAAACACTGCGCATATCCCTCACGTGATTCAACCCAGAAAACACGTCGATGCCGTTTCAGAGGAAAGACGTGTCCACAAACCAGACTCTGACTCTGAAATCTGATCTGAAAAACAAACAAAAATAATCAGAATTGAGAGAGGGAGAGAGAGATTGAGAGAGAGAGAGAGTTCAGATGCACAGTCAGTAATCAGGTGAACTTGATGGCGTGAATTGAGTGAGTTCGAGGCTGTGAGTAACACTGAAACACGGTAAAGCAAATGCGGCAGGATGTTCGGATATGAAAAGCCTCGGTAAATATCTATGCGAAATGAAAAACCTTTATGTTCGTTTCGGATGTTTCCTGAACACCGTAGTGAGGTGAGCTGTTATTTCACAGACATTCTTCCTGTCAGGTTTCCTTCTGAAATGATCGAGTCACACACTACAGGAAAAAAAGGGGAAAAATACAGACATTTTTATTTATTCTGTCTGAAGAGTTGATTGCAGGCTGAAGAGTTGAGAGCAGATGGAAATCGATCAAGGTGTCTGGCTCAGACCCTGACATGTGGCCTTGCGAGCACAAGTAAACCTCCTCTGATACGTCCCAGATGCACACGCCCTCACCAAATACTGTCTTTGGGATCCTTCTTTGAGGTCAATCTTGTCTCCGTCCCAACCGGTTGTTTCTGTTAACCTCTCATTATTCCCGAGAGCTCTTTTTCGAGAGAGTTTGTGATTCAATTCTTGGACGGAACACAGAGTTCTTGGGGGAAAAGTTTGCTCTCGATCACAGGGGAAAGAATACGAGCTTTGCAGTAATGACGACTAGAAGCTACTCTTACCAGTTTGCTTGGAGGGGAGCCATACTCATACTGGTTTTATCAAATGGAGGGAAAGATGGCAGCTGGTCTACACCAATGGAGCAGCCAGCAACGGGAAGGATCTTCAAATCAAACGCCGATTCGGGCAGCTTCGACAATCTCATTGATCAAGCTTTGACAGCCCAAATGGCATTCCTAGTTCCCGGGAACGGATTTGGATAAAAACACCAGACTCCGTTTCATTAAACGAGCGAGTGACGAGGCGAGAACGGAGACGGACTGACCCGGATAGAGCGAGCGGGCATTAATCTTCCCTTTTCTGCTCATATCGAGGCAAGGGCTGTGAAATTAAAGGCAGCATCTCTGAAGTGATTGCCCTGGTGGGCTGGGGGAAGAAGCAGATGTGCGCTCACACGGCGCAATTCAATTAGCGCGCGTAATCATATTCTCAACCGGCCCATTATTGGATTGTCAGAGGTTTTTTTCCTCGTGCGACAACACTGGAGCGGATTGAACGCTTGGAACAGATGTGTTCATTAGACTCAGACCCTCTCTGAGACTTGCAGGGACAATATACAAAGACTTGCTCTTCTTAAAGACATGCCAGAAGCTTGGACTTCAATCGTTAAAACCGGTACATGACCGGGTTCGTCTGGGCAAACCGATTATCCAAGCGCAAATATAATCCATAATTGAAGTTCTAACGAAGTGATGTATCATTTTAAACTATTTTCCTGTCATGGTTTCTATAGGAACAACTTGCTTAGTGGACATTGTTGTAGCATTTATATAAGAGTGGTATCAGTTGAGGTCCTGATAAATGCCAGCAGACTTAGCTCAGGGGGTTAAGGCTCTGGAATACTGATCAGAAGGTCAGCGGTTCAAGCCCCAGATCTACTGTACCCTTGAGCAAGGCGCTTAACCCCGTCTCCTCCAGGGGCATGTAATCACATCAGACCCCGTGCTCTGTCCCCAGCGTCCCAGCACGTGGCCGAAAGAATTCACTATAGTGAATTCAAGACTTACGAGGGTGAGTCAAAAATTATCCGCACTTGTGCTGTAGAACTTACTTAAACTTTTAGACGAGACAAATACATCTTTTTTTCCTGACATAATCTCCTTGCTTTTCAATACACACCTTGTCCATCTTTCAACAAGCGTTCATATTTCGCTTGTTAAAAACATTTCATTTGAGCTGCGAGCCACGGATGCACCGCTGTCTTCACTTCTTCATCACAAGTGAATCTTCGTCCTCGTAGGGTCGCTTTCAAGGGACCAAACAGGTGAATGTGAGATGGAGCGAGATCAGGACTACAGGGGAAACTGCTGCAAGCCATGATGGATTTTCCAGCTGATGGTTGACGGTTGGCGATCGAGGATGTTTCCGTTCCGTTAACTCTCAGACTCGCAGTGCTGAATCCGTGTCTCGCCACCAGTAATGATTCTCTTTAAGAAGAAACTTTCACCTTCCTTAGAGTAATCGGCACAAATATTTGCTTCTGTGGTTTGTTTCTGTGCACCAGTTACACCCTCAGACCAAAACAACAACAACCAAAAAACGACTTTCGCGCAAATTACAGTTGGGACACACATTTTTTTGCTCACACTACAGTTACAAATGAACTGATGTATCACGTTCATACCTACACAGCAGTGACCGGGGAGACAAGAGCCCTGAACGGAAAAGCGCTGATAAGACAATGCGTCCGACAGAAGTTTTAATATAACAAGATCGTTTTTGATTTGCCCTCATGTTAATTCACACGGGTTTTCTATGAAGTGCTACGAAGTAATCATTGTGTGCATGATGAGGTGTTTTGGATTACCCGACTGCTGTAAATCAAATTCCCTGAAACTTCGTCTGGCTTTAGTACATCTATAAATATTTATGCGTCGAACGAGGAGCACAATCAGCACCGAATGCTCGTTTCCCGGTGAGAAGCTAAAATAGAAACATGATTTTTACGTTAAACCTGGTGTTCTGCAAAGTGGAAAAGCAACACAGTCAGTCACACACACACACACACACACACACACACACACACACACACACACACACACACACAACCCACTCTCACAGCAGTTGCTGGCAAAAAACATGTATTAAAAAATGTCCAACCTCAGCAGGAACTAAGGGCTGTAGCTCAATCCCATTTCCTGTTCCCACACACGCCTCCAAAAACGAGAGGAAGGATTTAGAGAATTATTTATAATATATGAAAACAGGGATGAAATTTTAATCACGAAGCTGTTTTGTGGGTGCGCGAGTGCAAGAGGGTCGGAAATCGCTTACTGTACTCGCACATGAATGAGTTCCTGTTCGCTTTATATGGAGAAAACAGCAGGACAGCGACGTGGTAATTAATTTTCTTTACGCACCAGTAAAGCACATCCGCGTGAAGCATATACACTGCAGAAGGGTAATTACAAGCATCGCGGTCTTATTTATTGCGAGGTAGCATTAAAGCAAACAGGCTTGCTTGTGAAAAGGATAATGTACAGAACGTCATATGAATCGGTCAGTCAAGCACAGAATGAAGGTTCTTCGAATAATTCAGGAGATGGATGGTCTGGATTTGATACTTCTGACAGGTTTACGGAAGGAGTCTCCAGTCCCAGTGCTCAGACGTGTGGAGAGAACGAGTTTTTATATGTCTTTCTAGAACGTCTTTTCTTGTTACATGATAAGACCCTCCCTGTTTAGTGGACTTTTAACAAAACTAACTGGAAGTGTCCATGAACACAAATTATTCTTTAATCTGTGGTTGAGTCAAAAAATAATCCGCGCTATGGCTATAGGATTTATTTTAATTAACTTTTAAAAAAGAGAAATATATAATTTCTTTTTTTCAATACACTTTGTCCATCTGTCGACAAGTTTTCGTATTCATCGGTATATTAATTATTATTTTTAGTGCAATAAGTAACTTACTGTGTGCTATATTTAATTCTGTTTTTACTTCTATTTATTGTTATTTATTCTTTACATTTTTATTTCTTTAATTAAATTTTTTTCCTTTTCTAATCTAATTTTTTCCTTTCTTCCCGGTAAATTAATCAAAGCAACCAAGACAAAGCAATTTCCCTCTGGGATTAATAAAGTTTTTTTAATCTTTGAATCTTGAATTTTGAATTACAAAATGTTTCAGTCATTTTGAACTGTGAGCCACGAATTCACCGCTGTCTTCACCTCTTCGTCAGAAGTGAATCTTTGTCCTTGTAGAGCTGCTTTCAGGGGACCAAACAGGTGAAAGTTCGATAGAGCGAGATCAGGTCTATAAAGGAGGAGCTTTAACACCTCAAAACAGACGTAGATCGTCATGTGAGATCACGACACCCTAAGATGTCAGTCCTCTCCGTTTAATCCGAAGTTTAGTCTTCAATAAGTGTCTCACTGTAACGAACACTGTTGATTGTTGAACCTTTTTCCTGATCGTGTTCCAATACTTCTGGCCCTTGAGAATTCTCCAGCTGATGGTTGACTTTTGAACTTTTTCTCAGTTGGTGATTGAGGATGTTTCCGGTCCAAACTCTCAGGCTCGTGGTAATGAATCTGTGTCTCGTCACCAGTAACGATTCTCTTTAATAAACTTTCACCTCCCTTTCAGTATGTTAGCAGAAATCCAAACGCTTCTGTTTATGCTCTGTGTTGTTTCGGCACCAGGTCCACTCTCAGACCAGTATAAAAATCACCGCACACCTTTGTATATAAAAATGATAATTGTTGGCAAATTTCCACAAAAATGTAAACATTAAATAAAATTTGTATTTGTTTAAACTTTTGATTTATATGAGTATAAAGCATATGCTAAAGTATGCTAGTATTCCTAGCAGGAACTTTAACGTTGGATGAATGTTGTAATTTCATGTCATTTTGATGTTTCACGGTCAGGACAGTGTCATTTTTAAAAGTTAGATTGTCTTTAATAAAAAAATATATATTTCTCTCTCTCTCTCTCTCTCTCTCTCTCTCAAGCTCTTCCTCTTTCCTTATATGGTAATCCTTCTTATGGTTCATCTGTCTCCAGATATCCATACCACTTCCTCTGTTTGTTTTCCCCGGATTTCACCAGAACATGTTAAGAGGCTTATGGTCTTTTAAATAACAGCTGTACGTGATGCAGGGTGTTTGGCGAGGAAATTAAAAACCTCTTCTTCTGTGAATAAGCTTCACTAGACAACATCAGACACCGCCATCATGCATGCTGTGTGCATTTGTGTGTGTATGTGTGTGTGTGTTTGGTGTGTCTCCCAGCTGACAAGCTCATCGGGGCATGGAGGACAAATCCAGTGATTTTTCCTTCGTGTTAAACCCAAAAATCTCAGGGCTCGGTCGAGGCTCATCATTTTAAAGTTAACAGTCCGACCACGTCCACGGTGCGCTAAGTTTCTAACAGGGTTTAGAATTCCGATCGGAGATCAACAGCTTCCCGCACACGGCGTTGCCTCTCGGTCATATCCCCATGAGGTGCGTCTTAGATCCCTGATTACGCTAGAGAATCACATTCGCTTTACCAGAACAGATCTCACATGTTCAGTGGATTATTTACTTCTTTGGCTGCTGTAATGGTTTCTGATGGTGTGTGAACTTTCCCATGCCTCTACACCCATAAAACATGGTAATACTTCATATAGACCGTGTCCATGTACTAGATATACCAAATATCTTATGTCCTCTCAAACCTTTTTGTCCAACCGGACAATGAAAATGTGTTTACCTTCGTCTGTCTGACTCCGGGTCTGTTTGCTTAGAATAAACAGAGAGCCTCAGACACATCATGTGTGTGTGTGTGTGTGTGTTTGTTCCTCTCCCTGTTACGGAATGCCAGTCGGTAAGTGCATCGAGGCACGGAGGACACAGCAAGCAATAATTCTTCCTTACAACTTAATTCTGCCGCTTGTCCTTAAACCTAACAGCTGCTTTCCAATTTAATATTTTGTTAAATTGCTGTTGCCAGTAATTTTTTCTGCCACTGTTTGCAATGTACACTATGCACATTTTCTAGCTTCACCAGCATGTTGTGCACTAACGCTCCAGTGATTAACACACAGCGAGCTTACTACTTCGACTCCTGCTTTTGAAGTCATTTCTGCAGGGTTGCATTCGTTTAATGTTATCCTCCCGTCATGTAGTTGACGTTCTGACGTCTTTTCAACAGGTTTCAAAAACAACTTAATATGGTAAGTCCCCTACATACGAATATTCGAGTTACGAACTTTCGAAGATACCAACAAGTTACGCTGTCGTACACGTACATACAGTTTTTCATTATTATTATTATATTTATCTCAGTCATAGAAAAATAAATGTCATCAGAAATGCCAGAGAACATTGTGATACATTGAGATACATGTGCATCCTTTGCAAGTGCAGTACGAGCCCAGGATGTCCGGAAGTGTCAAAGCAGTGGCTGTGAAGATGGTACTGCTAAGAAGATCGCCAAGCAATAACGATGGAGATAAAAGTGAAAATAATTGAGAGAATGGAGGGAGGTGAAAAGATGGCAGACATCACTCGTTCTTTTAACATGAATCGTTCAACCATTGACACGATTCTAAAGAACAGTGTACTGTAAAATACTTTCAATACTATTGTGTTAGTATCCTAGTACTTAGACAATGTTTGTTGGACTTACGAACTAAGTCGACTTACAAACAAGCTCTCAGAACATAATGTTCGTATGTAGGGGACTTACTGTGGCAACGTTGCCCCAATGTTTCTAACATTGTCAAATTAACACCACAGTTTTTCCTGATTTCTCCCTAATTTAGTCGTGTCCAATTCCTTCCCTGTCACTAGGGAGCTCGGAGTAACACACTCGGAGGACAGCGCTATCCGCTCCTTCCGCTTGCGTGAGCTCACACGCAATTAATTAACGCGATTAATGTGGGAGCATGAAGTACCTCTCATCCCTCCCCTCTGAGAGAGCTCGGCCAATCAGCTCTCTCTAGACCTCCGGCTGCGAGAGGTTACAGCATCACCCGGGAGCTCGCGATCTACAATGATAGGGCGAGCCCTTTACCACTGCGCCACTCGGAGGCTCCATCACCACAAATGTTTTGACAACAAAACATCCCTGCTGGGTTTACTTTTACCAAACACCATACCAAGAGCTATCTTGTTTCATGGTTGTAGACCTGGTTTTGGCGGCATGGTGGCTTGGCGGCATTGTTAGCACAGACGCCTTGCACCGACAGGGTCTGGGTTCGATTCCCAGGCAGGTTTAATTCTTGTCTCTAGAGTTTGCATGTTCTCAACCGTGCTTGGTGGGTTTCCTCCGGGTACTCTAGTTTCCACCCACAGTCTAAAGACACGCAGATTAGGCCAATTGGCGTTCCCAAAATTTCCTGTAGTGTGCACTGAGATGGATTGGCACCCTGTCCAGGATGTACTTCATAGGGATAGGCTCTAGGCCCCCCGTAACCCTGTATACAGAATTAAGCGGTATATAAGGTGATAATTGGTATAAAATTATGTAAATAAACTAAAATTAAATGTTCAACAATTTCAGACATTTGTAGTCAGTGGTTAAGGCATTGGACTACTGATCAGAAGGTCCCAGGTTCAAACCCCAGCACCTCAAAGTTGCCACCTGTTGGGCCCTTGATCAAGACCCTTAACCCTCAACCGCTCAGATGTATAATGAGATTAAAAAAAAAGTAATGGATAAGGGCATCTGCAGAATGCCGTAATTGATAAGTTATACGTTTTTAAGTAGTTGGTTAAGAAATGACATTAACAAGATTTAATGGTCCTTTTGGGGCCGGTTGGTTCTCATATACTGTATGTTCTGAGTTTTTTTTATTATTGATAAATAGAATAATCAAGAAATATGTCACATAATGTAAGGACACAATAATTTCTCTTTCTCTCTCTGTCACCACTGTTACTGTTTCATTTGTTTCTCAATTTGGCAAAAAAACTGTAAAAAAAAAATCAAAAATAAATCTGGTGCCTAAATTGGTCTGAAATCTGCTTTTGTTCTGTTATCGACTCTGATGTCAGACATTCAGCCATGAGCTGAACTCTCAGCGATTAGAGGCTTTCATGAGAATATCTCCTCTCAGCTGTTGTCTTTTGTTAGATACGTCCACACCAGAACTTTTTCTTTCCCTCTGCTAAGCCTTTAGTGGCAGGGATTAGCTGAACAGATGGGAAGCTTTACAAGCAGGACCTAAAGTCAGTGCCGTCTCAGCTTATCTCGCACTTCCCGTATCACTTATGCTCATTTACTGTGAATAAAGTTTATTATTATTATTATTATTATTATTGTTATTATTTCATCTCAGTCACGGAAAAATAAATGTCATCAGAAATGCCAGAGAGCGTTAATTATTGTAGAAGCTTCGATGTTACACAAGTCACAAGAGCACAAGGAACAGAACAAAAAGACTTTATAATGAACGTGCGATCTTAAACGGCGCACAATTTCACATTGTTAGTTTAATTTAAATGGTTTTGCTGATGGTTCAGAGAAATCCAGAATCCTGGACATTATAACAACTTTACATGACTTCCTTTCAACCAGGCATCCAACGTCCCGGGGATACTCTGATACCAAAATCGGACGCTTTTCAGCTCGGGACGGTTGCACAGAGTGATTATTTTACAAGTAGTTAAGTTTCTATCAGAGTACAGAAATATCGCCCCCTGGAGGTTTTTTGTTTGATTGTTTTCGCAGCAAACTCTAGACACGGACTGTGTCCAGGGAAACGGCGTCTGGACATCGTCTCGAGAAAGAGACACTTTGTTTCTAATGAACTAATGAATGTTTCGATTACTGTGGCTTACGTCTCACGAATTGAAAGGAGCGAAAAACAGTTTGCAAGCGCAAACAAGTCCCAGGTCAAGTCCCTCAAGTCCCTCGTTTTTATCCCTCGTCAGATTTTTCTGATTCAGCAGGACGCCCACGCGGTACACCTGGAGCGTTCGGCTTGTCGACTCGTCGCTTATTTCCTCATAAGTATTCATAAGAAAAAGAAGAAATCAATAAATAAATAAATCACACAGTCTCATGAAGCTTTGTGATTTCCCGACCTGCTGCTCTGGCCTTTGGATTTCCTCCGCGCTGTTTATTCTCGGACGGCGTCGTCTCTCTTCGTCTTTGGACGATGAGAAATAAACACTGATTATGGATTCTTAAAAGGTTGTAGGAGAACATGCAGGCGGAGCTGGAGCTTGGGAAAGTTCCTGTGTATTTTTTTAAGGATTAATTAAAAATAACTGTGGAAAAATCAGTGATGATCGATTCCCGGTTTTCTTTCACGGTTCGGGGCGGTGAGTTAATTCCTCATTCTGCCGTCTTTCAAGCCAATGGGAACTCGGTGACGTTTATTTCCTGTGGCATTTCTTTTTATGATTAAAAGCGCTCGAATAATAAAACAGAATTACAGTGACGCGTTATGAGCGTTATGAAAAAGGGAAAGAGCGAACGTGAGGCGGAACAAGACGGGAAGGAGATTGTAAACGCAGGATAAAAGATCCGTCTTGGTTGTTAGCCAGGTCCCGGCCTCGCGCAGACAGGAAGCAGGATTTAAAGCGTGTCCGAGACGGCGGCAGGTTGAAGCATGAGCTCATCTGGACGTTTCTAATCAGCATTTCTGCTCCAGCAGCAGTTGTTTATGACTACGCTGACCTTTCTCTGGCAATAAAGCCGACCCGTCAATCTCAGGAGCATCAGCTCATCAAGCTGTGTGTGTGTGCGTGTGTGTGTGTGTGTATGGAATTGCACCATGACCATGTGAGAAAGTGCATCTGGGAGACAGAAGTGTTTATCTTCAAGATTTCAAGCACTATATTGCAAGTGCTGAACATAAATTTTTGGCTGATAAAGAGTCGGTGTTTTAAGAAGTGATCGATAGGTCGAGACTCAGCTTGTCCTCGTCTGGTGCAGCGAAGTAATGCTGATGCATGCAGAGAGAGAGGGGGGGGGGGGGATATGCAAAGAAGAGAGATAAGGGGTAAGAGAAATTGAAAGCGATAAAGAGAGATGGATGAAAAGAGAGAGAATGGAGGAGAAAGGGATAGAGAGATAGATGGAGGGAGAGAGAGAGTAAAAAAGAGAGGAATAGACAGAGAGAGATAGAGAGATTGGGACAGACAGAAAGATGGAGAGAGACAGAGAGGAATTAAGAGTAAGAGATCAAGAGAGATGGAAAGAGAGAAACGTTAAAGTTGAAGGGAAATAAGGTTGAAAGGAGAGAAAGAGAGGGACTGGAGCAAAAGATGGAGGGAGAACGACTTAGACTGAAAGAAAGGAAATGGGAAAGATGAGGAATAAAAGGAGAGGGACAGGGAAAGGACAGAGACACACAGTGAGAAAGGGATAGAGAGAGAGATCGAAAGAGGGAGAACAAAATGGAGAGAGAAAGAGATGGACAGAAGGGGAGAGAGTGAGATTGTCAGAGGGCAAAAGAGAGACAGATTGAAAGAGAGAACATAATGGAGAGCAACAAAGTGATGAAGAGAGAGAATAAGATGGAGAGAAATGAATGAGCGAGAGAGAAAAGAAAAGAAGGTGAAAACAAAAAAACATGCCCAAGGTGCAAAAATAGAAAACAAAACACTTTAGCTATCATCATTGA
>JAQMYL010000009.1:4980209-4991579 GCA_030014365.1 Clarias pachynema
ATGATTTAAAATGTAGTGAAGTACAATACTTTAAACAAAACATACTTAAGTAAAAGTAAAATTACAGATTTTAAAAAATGCTTTAAAAAGTAGAAGTACTCAAAAAATCTACTCAATTACAGTAATGCGAGTAAATGTAATTCATTACTTTCCACCTCTGCACAATTGTCAACGTCAGGGTCTGAAAAATGTAGTCCAACATAAAATGTGCAGTTCATTGAATGACCACTAGGTGAGTCAATCCCCTTAGACCCCCCCTTTTTTTTTAAATGTACAAATTGAAACTGACAACAGAGATAAATGTTTGCAAAGTGGTACGGAAGAAATAAAGTTTTTGGTCTCCAGCTAGATTTTCCATTCAAGAGAACTACACAGGGGGTGAATTTTTATGTAACTCACCAGTTAAAATGACATTAAGCTATAAAATGTACATGCAAAATTAGTGGCATGGCTGAATGGAGTGACAGCAGCATTGCATTTGACTGATGAATGATGGAGTTCAAACAAAAGCAAAGTAACGTTAGCATATAAATTAACATTAGCCACCCTTCAAGTTATTTTTAAAGACGAGCCCTTACCAAACATTTAAAACTTACAATGCAGCTTTGTGATTCCTCCCCAAGACATCATGGTTATATATTAAGAATAAAAAATTCAAATAAAATAACATTAAAAAAAAAACATATTGCATTCCTATCCACGAGTGTCTTTCTATACGTGTTAAAATTTCAATATGTTTGTTGTCAGTAATGTTTTATTCATTTAAAAAAGCTTGCTGTTAGATTCATAAAAAGGCAGCTAAATTGCAAACGGATTTTATTAAGTGTACGGAGATGAGAGGTCCCTTGACATCGTCTCTCCTCTGCTTCTCGGATGACGAGGGCCGACCGGTTCCTCCAGAGTGGCCAAATTAATTTTGGCACTGCGCTGCGGCTGAGTCTCTTCTCTCGCTCTGACACTTTCATTACCTGAGAAAGGCAGTCAGAAGGGGGGGTCCTGCCCTCACCAAGGCCTCCAGATCTGACTCAGTAATGGAACTCCCTCGGTACAAATCTCCTCACTCAGAGCTCTAAATGCTGCAATAATTATAGCGCTGACCTTTTTTGCTGTGCAAGGGTGTTTTTTTTTTTCTTCCCCTGATGTGCTCTCATTAAACGACGGCAGTTTCTGAACTTTCGATCATGATGCAGTTTGAATACGAGTGGACTTTTGGTGCACGCTTTGTCTAGTCGAGTTAAAAATCCAAAAACTATTTAAACTTTGATGTGAGCTTGTTCCTGTAAGCGTTCCGGTCATGCACAGTTATATTGAGGGTTTGTGGAAATGTTAACAAAGTACTGCATGTTTATGTCCTCAGAACGTTTTTGGGGTTTAATGTCTGCCTCTGGGTGTTGAACTCACCCCAATCCTTACATTAATCCTGATTACTGATTTGTTCAGTGCTGGAAAAGATGAAGTTCAAATAAAACGCAGTATTTTATCTGTAGTAATAAGAGTAAAAAGTAATTTAATTGAAACTTTTAAGCTATTCCCAGTACTGAATACATATGAAGCTTATAGTGAGGCTTATGGTGGGATTTTGTATTTGTATCCCCAACTGTATGGTTTGTCTTCAACTCAATGTACAACAGTATTCCATAGCGCAGTGGGAGACCATCATCTGTGACAAAAGGGATTTTCAAAGCGGATTTGAGAGTTGGGTTCAACGATGATCCAAACGCATGGCTTGTGATGGAGACTAAGTTGAGTAGTAACGTTGACTGACCTTGAGTACTGTGCAAAAGTCTTGAGCCAACTGGAATCGCTTTATATTTAACTTCCAGTCAACAGTCAGTTGTTATTTTAAGACACAGAGGTCAGCCTTTCTGGAATAGTTCTTGCAAGAACAGTATTGTGTCAAATGCATCTGCAAAACCCATCAAGCTCCATGATGAAACTGGCTCCTCATGAAGACCTTTACAGGAAAACAAGACCAAAACTAACTTCTGCTGCAGAGGAGACGTTCATTTAGAGTCACCAGCCTCAGAAATCACCAGTTAACTTCAAACAGCACCTCAGATTAGAGCCGTTATGAAGGATCCACAGAGCATACAGTAGGTGGCAGAAACATCTCAATATCAACTGGTCGAAGGAGATTATTGCATATTCTGGATGCCTTCAGTATTGTTTACAGTGTAGAAAGAAATAAAAATCAGGAACAACCATGGAGTTAGAAGGTGTATCCAAAGTTTTTAAGGAATCGTTCTCCAAGTTTCCTGGAGAGCTTCTTGTCTCTCATTATTTTCACTCTAGTCCCTGTACCTGAGCAGTTTCAGAGGAATGTTTTTGTTGTTGTTTGCTAAGCCACACAGTGACCTATGAATCATTCAAGCATAAAAAAACATCTAACTTAAGGCATGAACCGGTGAGAAAGAAGTGCAGATGATGACAGATGATGAGGATGGTGATTAGTATACTGCTGATGCTGAATGTCGAGTGGTTGGAGTAGACGAGAGGGGAAATGAGGTTGCTGCTGAGGTTGGGACACAAACAACTAATTTTTTAACATTGTATCTTTAGGTACTTTGCAGCCCATCGCAGGAAAACATTTATTCCCATTTCTTTCATTTCATTTACGTCATTTATTTAGGGTGTACTGTGTCAGTTAATTTTAAAAATTGCCCATTACTTTTGCATTTCTTTCTGTACAACTCTCGCATATTTGAGTGTTAGACTTCGATAATTGTAACAGGTTCTTGAATTAAATATACATCCAGAGTATAAATCCTCTAAAATTATACAGTAGATTTCTTAAGACATCTCCAAAACTTCTATAAAGTTCTAAAACCTGACCCCTTTTAAGAGCTCTCCCAAGCACACACATTACTAACTGCCCTTTAAACCAAACTATGAATTAAAGTGACTCAGAACTCTAAATGTGACTCAGAGTTCAATAAAAAGAAATCTCAGGGTTATGCAGGAGAAAGAATATAAAGTGACTAACCAAAAGCTTCATCAGTCACGAGAATAACGGCTGAAGCTTTAATGGATTCTGGGTGATGAACGATGTGAAATCCTTCACATCTTAATACAAATGAGACTAGACGAGTTCGACAAGTGAATGAAGGCGTAGAACACTCAGAAGACTATGTTTTTTTCCATTCCGCCCATAATCTTACATTCTAATCCAGAAAGCTGTGCTAAGATTAATCCTCGTGATAACACCATAATACACACTGTTAATGTGCGTCCGCAGGTGCTGAACGTGACGCTGGTGGACGGCGAGAATGTGGTGCTGGAAGACCTGGGCGGCCTCGAGCCCTCCATCCTGGCCAACAAGTCAGGGCTGGTTAAAGGGCTAGTGGTGAAAAGCTCAAGCAATCAGATCTCCATCCACTTTACCGGCGAGAAGCGGACGAGGACAGGTTCCCTCCTGCTGCGCTACAGAGGTGAGACTTCGTCAAGGATGCTCTGATGTACAGTAAACGAAGCTGGAGGGGGAAAAAATCTGTTTTGTGAATTTATAAAAACTATAAAGAGACAAGAGTCAAATCATTCCTCGGACTAAGTGTACTATTTGCCAACTTCTATATATCAACCAAGACATGACAGAGAAAGGAAGGACTGGTACAAAAATGAGGCTTTCTTTAAAGCAAGGCTAGACGAGAGAGTTCTGAGAAAATCGCTGTGACCATCGACTGCACTGTAACAATTAAAGAGCCTGAGGCAGAGTTTCTTTATGTAGGCTAATCCAATCATCACGGTCAGTTTCATCCACACTGGGAGAGGAAGGGAATGAGTGTTCAAGGTCAGACACGCAGACGAAAACCAGGAAATGGTAAAATTGCCAAGGCTCAGGAAGAAAAAACATAGAAAAACATAATTAGGAGAATATTAATGTAATATTTTACAAAAATATATTAAAAATGGTGGATTTTCAGGTTGAAAAAAAAAAGTCATTAAAAAGCGTGCACTTTGAAAATGAGCTGTTAGTTTATTTGAAATTAGAAGTAACTATTTGTACTAATCACCCAATTTAAGTCAGGGTTATGGGAGGGGTTAGGGGCGGGGTTAAAGGCACCCTCATTTTATGCAGAGTTGCCAGGTGTATAATAATTTGGGTCGCTGTACAATGTACAATCTGTTATTGTAAAAATCCCTAATTGTACAATAATTTCATGTAATAGTTTTTAATTTTCTTTTGCTACAATAGTTTAACAGTGTGGATCTGATTTGGAACCAGTCTTTATACTCTGTTATCACATGTTACAGAAAATAGACCCTGGATCTGTAGTAAATTATCCAATCAACATCTCTATACTACATTTCTACACTGTGCGCCTCCTAGCTAGCTACGTAGCAATCGTTTGAATAAAAATGAAGTCCATCGTAGTTCGTTAGGTAGACATCGTTTATATGTTGCAAACTCAGTTCTGAGGACACCACAATTAAATTTTCAACGTACGATAATTTTCGCAAAAATATAATTATTCTTGCTTCTCTATAGAATTATCTGGCAACACTGATTTTACAAATGAAAAAATTTACTATATTTTTTCTCATTGGAGTTACATTTATGCATCAAGAACAAAAATCTCTCTAAACTCTCAACACGCTAGATATACGGTAATGTGTTTAGTGAATCAGGTACTGATTTGCTGTTTAAGATGTTTTTCATTATTCCTGTGAGATGATATTAGCTGCGTTACATATTAGCATTGTTACTAGCTAGCACAGCTTGTTTAAATTGACAATTTTTAAATTTTTTTAAAGAAGAGAGCTGCTTTTTACACTCACTGTTTTGCAGCAAAGTAAAAAAAAAAATTTCAAATTTTCTCAGGATTTTCTCCAGCCGACCGCATCTTTTCGAACTGCTCGCTCACGCACCGTTAGGGGCGGCGTAACACACTCAGAGGACAGTGCTATCTGCTCCCTCCGCGTGCGTGAGCTCACAGACGCCCCTGATTGGCTGTAGAGCCGTCATTAATGTTGGAGCACTAAGTACCTCTCATCCCTCCCCTCTGAGAGAGCTCGGCCAATCAGCTCTCTCTAGACCTCCGGCTGCAAGAGGTTACAGCATCACCTGGGAATCGAACTCGCGATCTCCGGATGATAGGGCGAGCGCTTTACCACTGCGCCACTTGGAGGCCGCAACAAAGTAATATTAATGAGATAGACAATCGCAGAAACGTTGCTGTGCAGCGTCAAACCTCGACCGAGTCAAACCTCGACTAGTAACAATCTGCGAGATGATTAGCGCATGAGTGGAGGTATTAGCATGAAGGTTTGAACTAAATTTACAAAAAAAAGGGGGGGGGGGGGGCTCAACAGACTTGCGACTGCATCACTGCTATATTTAGGTAAATACACTATAGGGATGAAAGTATTATGTACTGTATGTCCAAATACATTTACATCAATATGGAGTTGGTTCCCCTTTCACAGCTATTACAGCTTCCACTCTTCTTGGAAGGCTTCCACGAGATTTTTGAGTGTTTCTGTGGGAATTCCTGCCTATTTATTCTGTAGAGCATTTATGAGGTCAGGCACTGATGTTGAACAAGAAGACTTTGCTCGCAATCTCCGTTCCAGTTCACCCAAAGGTGCTCAATGGGGTTGAGGTCAGGGCTCTGTGTTGGGGCCGGTCGAGTTCTTCCTCACCGAACTCATCAAACCGTGTCTTTATAGTCGTTGCTTTGTGCACTGGGGGCACAATCATGTCAGAATAGAAAAGGGCCTTCACCAAACTGTTGCCACAAAGTTGGGAGCATAACATTGTCCAAGATGTCTTGGTATCCTGAAGCTTTAATATTGCCCTTCACTGAGGATAAGGGACCTGATTGATTGAAACACCTGATTAACAGGTGTGGCCAAAAACTTTTTGTCAAAGCAAGAAAGAAAATCCCACCTCTTAGAAAAAAAACAGTAAAGTAAATATTGGGCGTAGTTGAAGATCATGTGCTAACTGTAATGATTAATATGCAAGACATTGAATGTGGATTTTCCCCTCAATAATAAGCTTAACCAGACAAAAAAAAAAAATTCTGTAATGATCTGTAACAAGTACATGGAAGGTCTGAATGCAAATGTGAAGAATAAAAAGGTCTCGCTTTAATTAAACATTACAAGCCCGGACATGACAGGCCGCGGTCCGCTGGCGTTCGAGTACGGACGAAGCGCTCCTCGTGTTCGATCAGTTTTATCGCTTCACGCCGATGGCTCTGAACACGTGTAAACACGTACGGCTCATGTTTAGCGAGGGGGGCCTGTCATTTCGGGGCTGTAATTACATGGGAGAAGAATCGTGCTAATAGACATTTCCAGAGCAGTCAGATCTGCGCTGACATTCCTCATAACACCACAAAAAGAGAGAGAGAGAGAGAGAGAGACAGAGAAGTGCAAAATGAGGGAAAGTAATAACTCAGTGCATGACTAAATTCTATTGTTTCCAGAAACTAATGAAGTATGACAGGCTCGCGTTCTTACACGCCTCTAATGCGCCTGTTGAATAAGACGCCGCTCTCTCTTTCCTGCTCTTCCCTCAATCTTCTGTGCTCTCTGTTGTTCTCCGTTCTTTTCTTTAGTGTCTTTACGCTCCGATAATAATAATGTGCAGTCATCACACGCACACACGCACACACACACACAACCGCGCTCATGCAATTCATTACTTCTTCAATTATACTGTCCTTTAAAAAAAAAAGAAGAAAAAAAAATGGATACTGCAATCCACTGATTACTATTATGTAGAGTTCATTATGTCTTCATCTTTATTGTAATCTTTTTTTCCCCCTTTAGTTAATCTTTGTATCATCAGAGAGGAAGCTCCTTAAAAACTAAAGAGCCTTTTATAATTGAGTCTTGCAGATAGTGAGTAAAAATAGATGTTGAAAATGAACAGTGCTTAAAATTTAAGCTCTTTCCATTAATTCCCCCCCTCCCCCCCCCCCCTTCCCACTACAGCAAGTACGCGGTCAAAAGTATTCAACACTGAAGATTTGTTGATTTATTTCCCATAGCAGCACACCCCATGTGGTTTATTCCTCACTAAATAAAAACCTAGCACTTTCCTACACATTAAACAACACCGCTTCTTCTGACTTTCTCCCTTCTCCTTTGTCCCTTTCTCCCTGATTAATATAAACAATCACTGCGGACTGAAACATGTTTTCACACAAGTGAGTGACATCGTTACTAAAGAAACCACATTTGCCACATGAAAGCAGGCCCGCGCTACGCCGCACGCTGATAGAATAATGGTTCTTTTCAAGAACGTGACTCGGCTTCGCCGCACAGACTTACCACCCCACTGGCGCCTCCCACTAAAGCCATTAAAATGACTGAATCCGTGAGTTTGCGTTAGTGAGATGCATTATGGGTCAAATGTGCTCGTCAGCAAAGAACAGCGGGAGGCGATGAGGTTGCTGTGTTCTCATTATTTGCTTTAAAGAGTTCATTTATTGGTTAATACGGAGAATGTAGGTTGGGAATTAGTTCAGTTCTGTGGAGCATTTATTTGGAGAAGACTTCACATACGGTGGTACAGTACAGTACATCTGCATACAAACTCCACGGCTAAAGAAAGTTCTCCTTAAGAACTGGAATTTTGCAAACATTTGCGGATCCGTTCAGAACTTGTTTGCATCAGTGGAGAGCCAAGCGAAGCGAGTTTCCATGTTTTTTTTGCATTTAGTGAAAGATTTAGTGAAGACAGCACCATGGGTCCCAAGAATGTTAGCAAGAAGAAAAGGGAGCCGCTTTCAGTTTCGTTTTTAAAGATGCCGTTGCCAAGAGGAATCACAATTTAATATTAAGTGAGGTTTAATGTTCATTTATTTCATATTTTACTTTATTTACATGTACATGTCTTTTCTAAATGTTTTCATTGTTTTTATATGCAAAAAAAAATATGATTGTTGGATATTTGTAATATTTTTGGGTGGCTGGAACGGATTATCTGTATTTACATTATTTCCTATGGGAAAATGTGTTTTGCAATACAAAATTTCACCTTAAGAACAAATTAAATTCGTATACCTAAGTTCCGCTGTATTCCGTACTGTTTATTAGATTATAGAAAGCTGGTTGAATGTTAACAGATTGTAGTAAATAGTTTATGTTGAATAATGAGTCAAGCCTGATGCAGTGTTTCGCATGCTGAAGTTATAGAAAAAAATGTCCTAAAAACATTTTGGACAAGATATAGTAATTATGCTGTACTCGACTACAATATAAAGAATCCGGTATTTTTGGGAGTCAGCATTATAGATAAATAAATAATGTCCTAAATTCAAGGAAGTGAACTAGTCTATATACCTTGTTTTCCATTCATTTCTGCTCTACAGGCAATTCCCTAGAGGTTGTAGCTAGTTGTGGAAAAAAGAAAAGCTGCGAAAAAATCTTGTTGCACAAAACTGAATTTAGAAAAATACAAGATTCCAAAAAATAAATAAATAAATCGACCTTTTTTCTTTTTTTTGAGTATTAAGTTAAGAAAAATATACTGCTTTTTTCCCTGATGCAGTGCTTCGCATGCTGCAATTATAGACTTAAAAACTTTTTGGACAAGATATAGTAATTCTGCTGTACTCAACTATAATTTAAAGAATCCGGTATTTTTGGGAGTCAGCATTTTTAAACTATTGATATACACACACACACACACACACACACACACTCTGACACATTAACTAGTAAATATGTCTATAACTCTGACAATACAGATCACAGTAAATACTATACATAATAAACATTAGTCTTTACCTGTTTTCCCACTTTCTAGCTCATGGTGTACATGGTGTTCCAACTTCCCCCGTAAACTTTAGACACGTCACCCCAAACAACCGGCTTTAGTACTACCACACTTCTACACATGCTGTTTTCAGCACACATTTTACACTTAATCCTAGAGAAAGCAAATACAAGGGCAGAACAACTCCAGTCAACCCACTCTATTTCCATTCATCACTCTTGTAGTGAAATCACAGAATTTTAACTCTGATGAGGTCACGTTAGTAAAACATCCTGCTTTTATAAATCAGTTGGATTTATAAAATGTATAAATTTTAAAGCAGTTTCATGTCAATTAATAACCATACAGAAGAGAACTGTACGATATTCTGCCATGGCTCACAATTTCATTTCTCCAGCGCGAGTAATGTCAGTGTGTATATACAATATAGAGATGAAACGGTTATCATGCTGTGCATCAGGAACCATAAAGATATTTATCCACACATTTCAACAGACGCAGCCTATCAGATTTCGGTGGAATTTAAAATTAGGCTACCCAATCAGCAGCAATGAACAAAATCAGAGAACGTTCTTGGACAGATTTCCGAGGAAATGAACTAGTCTATATACCTTGTTTTCCATTCATTTCTGCTCTACAGGTAATTCCCTAGAGGTTGTAGCTGGAAAAAAGAAAAGCGGCGAAAAAATCTTGTTGTACAAAACTGAATTTCCAAAAAATAAATAAATCAATCAAGCTCTTTTTTTTTTTTTTTTTTTTTTTAGAATTTTTAGTATTAATTTAATAAAATGTATTCAAAGGGTCAGCATGACTTGTATGGCTGAATTAACAAATTAAACTTACATTGAAAAAGAAAATAGATAAATGTCAATGTAAGTTCCATTTAAGCTACATTATATACACTATATTGCCAAAAGTATTCACTCACCCATCCAAATTATTGAATTAGGGTGTTCCAATCATCACCTTCATGGTTACAGATGTACTGTATAAAATGTATATTTGCACCCCAACCGGACATTTCTATTTAAATTCTATTTAAATTTCCACAACTAAAGTTTTCTGTATTTTCTATATTTGTTTTTTTCTTTTAGTTTTTTCTAAAGGTTTTTAAAAATATATATTTTATTCTTATCTTCGATAGCAATAATCTCTTCCACTTTGTTATAATGCCAGTTGACTGTGGAATATTTAGTAGCAAAGAAATTTTACGGCTGGACTTATTGCACAGTTGGCGATCTATCACGGTACGACGCTGGAATTCACTGGAATTCATTCTTTCACAAATGTTTGTAGAAGCGGTCTGCATGCCTAGGTGCTTGATTTATAAAATTCTAATTCAACTTTTATTCATCACGTACACAGTTATACACAGTACGATATGCAGTGAAATGCTTATATGACCGTCTGTGACCTTAAAAAAAAAAAGATTACCAATAAGAAATAAATGATGGAATAAAATAAGAAATAAAATATAGATCATGAATGAAATGAAAATATAGATTATGGTAGGCCACATAAAATCACAGAGCGGGGTCAGCGGGTGCTGAGACACATATTGCACAGAGATTGCAAACTTTCTGCAGAGCCAGTTGCTATGGAATGAGTTTCCATATCCAAGCAGCTGCATCCAGGCCTTACATCACCAAGTGCAATGCAAAGCATCGGGTGCAGTGGTGTAAAGCACACTGGACTGTAGAGCAGTGGGAACATGCTCTCTGGAGTGATGAATCACACTTCTCTGTCTGCCAATCCGATGGATGAGTCTGGGTTTGGCTGTTGCCCGGAGTACTTGTCTGACTGCATTGTGCCAAGTCTAAAGTTTGGTGGAGGGGGATTATGATGTGGGACATTTTGGACAATTTCATGCTCCCAACTCTGTGGGAACATTATAGGGACGTTCCCTTCCTGTTCCAACATGACTGCGCGCCAGTGCACAAAGCAACATCCATAAAGACATGGATGAGCGAGTTTGACGAATATGGAAGAACTTGACTGGTCTGCACAGAGTCCTGACGTCAACCAGATAGAACACCTTTGGGATGAATTAGAGTGGAGACAGTGAGCCAGGCCTTCTCGTCCAACTTCAGTGTTCGACCTCACAAATGCGCTTCTGGAAGAACGGACAAAAAATCCTATAAACACACTCCTAAAACCTTGTGGAAAGCCTTCCCAGAAGAGTTGAAACTGTTATATCATATTAAACCCTATGGATTAAGAATTCATATGCTTTTGAAGGCAGATGAGCGAATACTTTTGGCAATATAGTGTATGAATGTATTTATTACAAATATTATTTATTTGTATTTATTAAAATTTCAGTAACAATATCCGAATTTTGGGATTTTGAGTTGCAAGTTGTAGAAATTCACATTGCAGGAAGTTGAATTGCAGAATTCTGAGTTGTGGAAATTTGAGTTGCAGAAATCTGAATTGTATTCATTTGAATTTGAAAAATAATAATAATAATAATAATATTTTAACCTGAATTGTATATATTTGTGAGGGTTTGCCCACTAGAGGGCAGAGTTTATGTTTTTAGTTTTGTAGTCTTGTTTTGTGTAGTGAGGCTCGGTTTCCCAAGAAGCACCTCGGTCAGGTGACGCGGGTTGCGCACCTGACCTGAGGTGCTTATTAGC
>JAQMYL010000009.1:5005389-5015471 GCA_030014365.1 Clarias pachynema
TTTGATTGTGTAAAGCTGCTTTGCGACAATGTCAATTGTTAAAAGTGCTATACAAATAAAATTGAATTGAATTGAATATAAAGTTTTATCAGTACACCAGAGCCATTAAACAACTGCCTGGCCTCCCAGGATTTCCTTTAATGGCCCAAACATGTGGAAATGGCTTGAAGGGAGGTCAGGACTATATGGGGGAAGGGGCAAAAAACTCATAACCTGTAACGTGCAAGTGGTGTTGGTGAATGATCGTGCGTACAGTTCCCACAAACAGATGCGTCTCTTCTGCAAGTTCGCAACAAGTTATCCAACAATTTTTCACTCGCTGAATGTTAAACGCTCCAAGTCACCTCGACCAGGATTGTCATTCATGGACATACGTCCTTCTGTAAAATGTTTGTCTGTGCTTGCTATGTAAATGTCAATCTGTTTTGTGCCTTCATTCACGAGAAATCACTTTGTATTAAGCATAAAACTGCATCTGAGGTCCCTGTTTGACTTAAACGTCCCTCGTATTTTGTGGCTACAAAACAGATCTCAAGGAGCTCAAGTCCATAAGAAACAAGGAGCTTAGCCTAGGGTCTAATTATACTAACTTGTGGCCTACAAAAACACACAGTAACCCAAGATCTGGATAAAACCAGAGCGCTGAGAGACAGCAGTGCTGGCCAAGCATGTCCATGGCACCGTAATTAATTCTCCAAAAACTAATATTGACAGAATAAGCCTGGAGGAGTGACTGAGTTTTTCCATCTGAAAAAGTATTTGTGATCCCCTGTGGGTATGTCGCGTCTAAAGAACCAAATGGTCCAGTCTGTGCCACACATTTAAACAGGGCAACAGTCATGGTTGATGCAAGCTGACACAGTGTCAAAAAGAAATGAAAAGAAAACAAACAGAAAAAAAGGAAGAGAGAACTTACAAAAGAAAAAGTTACTGTAAAACTTTGCAAATGATTAAAGTGAATAATGTTACTTAAAATAAGACAAACAGGGCACTGTCACCTTGCACCTCCAGGGTCCGGGTTTGATACCCGCCTCGGGGTCTTTGTGTGAGTTTTCATGTTCTCCCTGTGCTTGGTGGTTTTTCTCCTAAGCATCTGGTTTCCTCCCAAAGTTCAAAGACATGCAGATTAGTCTAACTGGTCTTTCCCAATGGCCCATAGTGTGTGAATGTTGACCGGATGTCCCAGCACGGTTATAAAATTGGAATAAATACTTTGGTAATCACAATTGGCCTCCATGGTTCCTAGTTACTGAATGGATGGATGGATGAATGAATGGATGGATGGAGCTAACATGCTAGTTCCAGAAACAGCCAGAATGTTGGAGATTTGTGTATTGTTTATCTACAGTATGTATTCGTGTACACTCGTGTGCACATTTTTAAAAGGGGACAAACCAACGTATGTACCTATTTGGTGTGGTGTCACACAGCCTTGCTCGTTTTCATGCTAGCTCAATAACAGTCCATCATTTAACTGGCCCTTTGCTATTTAACGCTGCATCACCACTAGCAAATTAGGTTTCTCGTCTCATTGCCTTCTATCACATTAGCCATGCCAGGGTGCAAGTTAATTAAACTTACTCTCTGACAATTTATTTATTTAAGATTGATACGCCTCTATCATTGCTAGCTTGTTTGCTAGCTCGCTTGCTAGTCTGTTCCTAGCAATTATTAGCCTAACAATCTTCAGGATTCACTTAATTAAAAAATGATCTCCTGAGAAACAGAGAATCATAATGTATCAGGTAAGTGTTACTGATATTGGAATGATCTCTTCTTAACTTCTCTCAGGGAAAAAAGAGCGACTGTAGAATTAGCATTTAATTTTCAGATGCTCTTGTGACAAATATCTCGTCTCCCCGATCCATATGAGACTCTGGGAAAGATGAATTGTTAATGGGTAATAAAAAGAGACATGATTTTTGACAAGATTTTTTTGTGTGTGTGTATGTGTGTGTTCTTCACCGCTAGTGGGCTAACCTCAGCTAATTTTGGTGGGATTTGTGAACGGATTATTAAACAATATAGAAAAAAAACTCATAACATTTAAAATTCATTGATATTTAATGTAGCAGGAAATATTAGAGTATTTTAAGCAATAAAAGCATATTAATATATATATATATATATATATAGCGCTACGTGTCTCCCATCCCTCCCCCATGAGAGAGCTCGGTCAATCAGCTCTCTCTAGGCCCACGGCTGATGGAGGCTCCAGCATCACCTGGGATTCGAACTTGCGACCTCCCGATGATAGGGCAAGCACTTTACTGCTGTCCCACTCGGAGGCCATATATTATTAAATGTTAATAGGTTTCACTGCTAATCCTAGCTAGCTATTAAAATTTAGCTATATTGAAAAGAAGAGGATTTTCATGTACAAGTACATGTTTAAAATGTCAGTGCTGGTTCTAGTTCGAGTTCTGAGAGGATTTTAATGTTGATGCTAGCTAGCTGGCTAAATGAGCGTGACAGATGTCTGCTCTGGTTATGTCTAGGATGAATGAACAAGATGTAAAAGAGATCTTATTCAGAACATGTATTTTCAATTGGAATGACCCAAAACAGACAAGGGGAAAGGGATTCATTTGTCTTTCATGCTGTTCCTGTTGAAGCTTGACGAGGCAAGACAGGCTGGTCTTATTTTACGGTTGCTATTACATCCAAGGTCATATCTCTCCATCATCCGCGTGTTCATTGGCTCATGCTAGATGTCGCAGGAAATCTCATTTTGGCACACGCTCAGTGACATTGGAAATGGTCCGAGCCATTCGTCTTAACACACGGTACTTACACGGCCCTGTCAGACCGGCTCTGAGACCCGACACGGGTGCTTAGACATACCCCATACGCTTGACCCCAGGCTTCAGATCTGACTCGCACATGCTGAAAACGTGTGTTATTTCCACATATCTATCTTTTGACCTCTTGCTTAGAGAATGTTTGTTCTTCAGAGCATGATGGACGTGTCGCTCTCAGGACACAGAGAGTTAATGGGAACGCGGTGGGGAAATGTAGACTGATCCAATTAGTCTCCGTTCTCCCCAAATAGCCCCAGTGCACACATTATGCTGTATAAGTGTGTAGCAGGATCATAATTCTCGCTGACCTTTTCCTGTTAGCTCTGGCTCGAGCAAGCTTAATTATGATAGGTAATCGTTATATTCCATAACACTGACATTAAACGACCGGGGAGATTTAAAAGGCAGCTTAAATGCCAATATTTATGACCCTTTCTCTCGCTGTGCTTTTCCTTCAGCCTTTGTTTTGAGCTGTGCTTTCCCACAAGCCCTGGCTAATGGTGAGGTGACTGTGAGCAGCCTTCATGTAGGAGGGGAGGCCTATTTCTTCTGCCTAACAGGATACCAGCTTCATGGCGTGTCCTCTCTGACGTGTCGCAACGCCACCATGCCATACTGGAGCGGCAAAGAGCCCAAATGTGTCGGTAAGGAGCGGCCACCGAGTTACTCATCGCTAGTGCATATATATTTCATTTACTTAAAATAGGATAAATTCCTTCTGTCTGGAATGTTGATTTGTCCTTGTATCTAAAAATTCAACTTACACCTAAAACCATTTTTAATGTTGAGTAAAAGTTCTGTACTTGGCTGCATGGTGGGGTAGTGGTTAGCGCGCCGGTGGTTAGTACTCCGGTATACGTCACCCAGACCAAAGACATGCAGATTAGGCTCATTGGCTTCCCCAAATTACCCATACTTTGTGTGAGTGTGTGCATGTGTGTGCCCTGTGATGTGTCCTGCACCTCATGCCCTAAGTCTACTGGAATGGACTCCTGGTTCCTGATACCCCCTGCGACCCTGTATTCAGAATAAAGTGGTATAGACAATGGGTTTTGTTCTATTGTTAGCATAGAATTAGCAAATACACAAAATGTGGTTTATCTGCAACCATGCCAACAGTATGAACGCTTTAAGGACATTCTATTCATATTTCAAGTCCATTTTTAAATGAATAATTTGCTTACTTTTTCTTCCCACGACAATTCATATTTATAATCGTATTCTTCACTGCTAGCTTCTCATAAGCTAATTTGACAGGATCTAGTAAAACCATATTTATAAAACTATATATATTTTTACAGATAATGCTAGCTAGCCGATTTCTGTTACCTTCCATGACAGGACTGCGTTAAGAAGTTTAATAAATGATTAAAGAAAAAAATCTCCAAAGCTAATGCTACCTAGCCAAACTCACAGGCTAACACAAGAAAACTTGACGAGATTTCTGAAAGGATTAAATGATCATAGTGTTCATAGCTTCATGCTAGCTAGCTGGTGAACATATGCTAACAAGCGCTTTACGAGAGGATTTAATCAATTTCATTGCTAATCCTAGCTAGCCGATTACAGTTAGCTAATAAGGATGGATTGTTTAGCTGATTTTAGGTCAGATCCTGAGAGGATTTTGAAGTTACTTTGATCCATATTCAAAGCTTCATTACTTATTCTGCATACCTTACAACAGATAAATTGTTGAGAACATTATATGTACATACTGTATGACCTGGTGGACGTAGGCTACCAACAAGGTTTTTTAGAGGCATATTACATCACATTGTTGACTGGCTCACATAAACTAAACTGACAAGATTCCTTAGAGTTTTATTAAGTCATATTGCTAAATGTTCACTGGAATTCTGGTAGATAAAGAGATTCTGACTGATCTGAGCCATAGTGTTGCATCATTGTTGCTTCGCACCAGCAATTCTATAAAGCCATAACTCAAGATTGATTACCTATTGTCTGGATAAGTGAACCTTCATAAATCTCTGTTCTTCGGGCCATCTGTTAAGGTGTTCATTTATCGTCTTTGTGTCAGCGTCTGTAATAAAGATTAATTGTAGCCTTAATGCATTTGAAATCAGTAACTGTGTTTATTAGAAGTAGCTTTTTAAACATATATAAACTACTATGAAAAGAGTGTTGAGCCCCCAGTTCTTCATATTATATTAAATTAAATGATGTAGATTCAATTAAAGAAATACAAACTCATTTTTTTTTACTGTGACAGGCTGCAAAGTGCATAAAGACACAATTTAAAAATGGGTTGTATACGTAACAACCTCTGCAGCGACCTCATTTCCCCTCTCGTCTGTTCCAACCACGCAGCATTCAGCATCACCAGTATACTAATCACCGGCCTCGTCATCTGCCCCTGTTTATCACTGGTGCATGTCTTAAGTTAGATGTTTTTTTTTCTGTTTGAATGATTCATAGTTCACTGTGTGGTTTATTAAACAAAAAGAATCATTCTTCTGAAACTGCTCAGGTTTAGGGACTAAACTTAAAATCAGAGCCAAAAATGTCCTTCAGGAAGTCTGGAGAACTATTCGTCAAGCCTGGCTCTTTGCAAGCAAAATATGAAGAAATAAGGGATGGCACAAGTATACAGTACCATACTGTATATTTAGGACTCAGTGCAGTTTCAGATCCACAGACAAATCTTCAAGCGAATATAAAGACCAGCTCTTTTTCTCTCACTCCCACACACTGAAAATACTGTCCTCATCTTGTTTTCTTATTAAGCCTGTCTTTTTTTGGACACCGCTACATTTTTTTTTTTTTACCTATTTATCTATTGCTTGGTAACTTCTTGTCATGTTCGCCACTTTTCTTCTCCCACTCACAGTCTTTGTGTGTATATGTGTGTGTCTCCGGTAACAGCCTCTTGTGGGGGGATGCTAAAAAACGCCACCCTGGGCCGCATCATCTCTCCTGGGTTTCCTGGCAACTACAGCAACAACCTCACATGTCACTGGGTGCTGGAGGCCCCCGAGGGCCACAGGCTCCACGTGCACTTTGAGAAAGTCGCTCTCGCTGAAGACGACGACAGGTAACCACTATCGATGTATGCATATCATTCTGATTTTGTCATCCCTAAATTCCTATATTTCATTTGACTAATTGCACGTCAGAGCCTGACACTCACATACAGGGGTGCATTCTAATGATGCAAGGGTGTACAGCCCTAAATCTCAATCCATGCCTCGAACCTTCCCGCGTTCCCATCTGTGGAATCCACGGCAGTCCGCATTGAGCATTCAGCATAATTAAGAGCATCCCTCCCATGCAAATTAATCATGCAACCACGGAGGCCGTAGCAGAAAGTACAGGAGAGCGGAAATTTAATTACATTTTCAGACTGTCTCGAGGCAGAGCTAACAAATGGCTCTTTAATGAATCCGCTCCACTGCGGAGCCCAGCGAGACGCTACCTCCATAGATGAGACTGAAAAACATGAAATAGCCCGACTTAAAAGCCTCAACGCTCTTTTGATCTTTCCTTTTCATTGTCGCTTACAATTGTGATGATTCCTAACACCGATCTGTGGTGGGTTTTTTTTTTCTGCACAGGCTGCTAATCAAGAATGGGAACAACATCGATTCGCCTGTTGTGTACGACTCGTACGAAGTGGAATACCTTCCCAATGAGGGGGTAGTAAGCATAGGGAGGCATCTGTTTATCGAGTTCACCACGGACGAGACGGGTACCTGCACGGGTGCTGCCATACGATATGAAGGTACTAACACACCAAGCATACACAATTATAATTAATACCCATGCCTCATTTTCTCAGAAGCTTTCCATAATCCAGTGTGGAGCCCAGCAGTGGCAACCTTGGGGTTTTACCTCTCAACATCTGTATTACTAGAGCAGAACCTTAAACGTCATTCCAAAAAATGCCACATTTAAATTTTAACCGCTCAATCACACGGTCTGTATTGAATTTAATTCAAGACTAGAAGTGGTCATTTTATCCTGAATTATATCACCACTACCACCTTACCTATGAATACCTATTTCTTAATATTTTTATCTAAAAGTACTGAACTATTTTTGCTATCACAGCCTGCACAAGCCATCTCAGCTCTCAGCTTCTCACCTAAAGTAATGCCAAGTTAAAGAGGTTAATCCTAGTGGCCTGTTCACATCTTAGCAAATTATTACATTTTGGTAAAAATTGCAAGTAAAATTCATTGTGCAAACTTTCAGCAGGATAATTCAGGTCAAACCGGGATTTGTGAATGAAGTTTTTAAACTAACTGACATTTACATAAGATTTCAAGCACAGTATGGTGATGAGACTATTAGCTGTAAAAGTTTTAGAGAATGCCGTACGTCCATAAATGACGATCATGCTAGAGGTGACTCTGACCCCACTGCGGCCGTTCCCGTGAATATTCAGCGAGTGGAACGCCTAATCCTTGAAAATCAACACATAACTTAATGCAGAAGAGAAGTATCTATCTGTTAGAACTGTACACACACAATCATTCACCAACACCACTCGCACATTACAGGAACTCGGCTGGTTATTGCCACATCAACCGTACAGTCCTGGCCTCGATGCAAGCCATTTCCACATGTTTAGGCCATTAAGGGAGTTCCTGGGAGGCCTGGGTTTCAGACATGAACCAGTTCGATCATGGCTCTGGCGTATTGAGAAAACATTCTCCCTTGATGGTATCCAAGCACTAGTGAAACTCTGGGATGAGTGCATTAGTGTGGCAAGGAAAATAGGGAGTTTTTACTTTCATAACTGTGTTCTGTTATTCTATTATTTAAAAGTCCTGGTTTGACTTGAACACCTGGTATATTTTGGATCTACTTTTTAAGTACATTTATAGTTATTTTAAGTATCTACTTTTTTTTTTTTTTTTTGTATACACATTATATTTAAAAACATTTTTTGTAATACACTTTTTTGTATGTTTTATAATCCAATTAAATGACATTAATTTGTTTGTCATTTACATTTGGGATCCACGTAAATATTTTTATGACCTACTTTTTAGATATTTCAATATGGGTCATTTCCACACAGACAGTTATGCACCAGCTTGGCATTTTGTTAGATTTTAAGTGAGCTCACTCCTGATGTGTGTCTTTGTCAGCGTTTGCCGAGGGAACGTGCTACAAACCGTTCGTTAAATACGGCAACTTCTCCAGTAACGATGCTTCGTTCGGAGTGGGCACGGTGGTGGAGTTCTCGTGCGAGCCGGGCTACACGCTGGAGCAGGGCTCCGTCACTATTGAGTGTATGGACCCTGAGAACCCACAGTGGAACGAGACAGAACCGGCCTGCCGTGGTGAGTGTGCACTCTGTCAGCAGTGTGTGTGTGTTCAGCCTTTGCATACAGACATCTTTAAATAAATCCTAATACAACATGAAGTGTATATAGTAACATTTCCATTTATATATATGTGTGTGTGTGTCAGCTGTGTGCAGCGGGGAGATCACAGATTCGGCAGGAGTGGTGCTCTCTCCCAACTGGCCTGAAGCCTATGACAAAGGGCAGGACTGCATCTGGGGCATCCATGTGGAGGAGGACAAGAGGATCCTGCTGGACATCCAAGTGTGAGTCGATCACTGACTCCAAAAATCGTACTGTATTGTTTTTTTCAGTCTTGTTGTGTAAGCTGTGGGCTTTCCTTTGGTTTACAGAGGTTTTTCGGAAATCTGTCTGTGTGCGTTTGTGCTTGTGTAAATGGGAAATAACAGCCGCTTCTTCTTTTTGTGCTATTGTCTCTGTAAATTTCACAATAGTTGTTGCATTAGATGTAACTGTGTGTGTCCATGTGCGTATAGTATTAGTGCATTTAATGATAATATCATGTTCAAATGACACTAATTAGAGGAAAATGAGTCACCGTTTCTATTCGGATACTAGTTGTTTCTACGGCAACGCACCCTAGACCACAATGGATACCAGTATAGGCCTCCCACTGGTTTCTTTAAGACAGAAAGCTAAAGATGCGAGCAGGAAACCTGCATGTAACTACAGTACATAAGAAACAAAACACTGTGTGAGGCATGCTGGGATTGGAAAATAATAATAATAATGGGTTGACGTGACGCAGCCAGACACAAAGTGCCATCACCTTTACCGCTGTGACTTTTGTTAATTTCTGAAAAAGTTAAATCATATGGAGAAATTTTATTTATTAATTAATTCATTCATTCATCAAAGTCCATGCAAACAGACCAGAGGCAGGAATCGAACCCTCGACACTGGAGGTGGAAGGCGACTGTGCAAGCCACTACGCACCCATGCTGCCATTCAGAAGTGTTATTATGCATCTTAATCCAAATGACTTAGTCAACTATTACAGTTTTTAATGTATTATCGAAGAACATTTAAGCTTTTTTATTCATTTATAAATGCATTTAATATTGTGAAATATCTATGAGACAATTATATAGCTGCTATAAAAAGACTCCCTTTTTTGTCCGCCAACATTCAGCATATCAACAGTTGTATATTTTCTTTTTTAAAGACCAATTTGTTACATTAAAAAGTTCTGTTTATTACTAATCTTAGATCTTAGAGCTCATCTGTAAATGTAACCTTTCAGAAGATATTGTACAGGAGATAAAACCTTATTATTGCACTTATCTTTACATGTTTAGAGTCTTCAAGTCCTTTGGTCCAGTCCTGAACTATCTATTGGTTTTCTCTGCTCCAGAGCGATGGGTATGGGACTGCACCAGGCGCAATTAGACTCTGGATCAAGATGTACAGCGCTTTAAGGGACACGCCCACGCACACACATAGAGCTCGGCGACGTGCACCGCGAGATCGTTAACGCTGCTGAAAGTTGACCAACATCTGAGCTCTGTTTTTGAGGCTAATGACCAAAAGCAGGCGAGGAAATCAGAAACGCTCGAAAGCGTGTTTTGCGTGTTCCCGTTGGACATGTATACTACTGTCTTGAGCCGCCCCTCAGTTCTTTATATATTGCTTCCAAAGAGCAGACTTTCTTGTATTTTTAATGTAGTTTTGAGGAATAGTTCTTCAGGCTTCCTGAAAAACTTTTAGAGACACATGTTAAGGTCATTACAGAAAGAACCAATGTTTTTAATAGTATCTTTAGGCATTTTGCAGCTTGTCACAGTAAAACATTTATTCGATATTTCTTTCATTTAGTCTTCTTCTTCTTTGTCTTTCGCCTCTTCCCTTTCAGGGGTCGCCACAGCGAATCGTCTGCCTCCATCTAACCCTATCCTCTGCATCCTCTTCTCTCACACCAACTAACTTCATGTCCTCTCTCACTGCATCC
>JAQMYL010000009.1:5015571-5029297 GCA_030014365.1 Clarias pachynema
GTGTGAATCTAAAGTAAGCTCCCCTCTCCCCCTTCTCGTCTTACACAGTTACCCTTCCTCCACTCTTTTCACACACATATGCGCACACAATGGAAATGCTGTTTTATCGGAAAAATAAACAAGAAATCTCTCTAATGACCCTTAGGCAGAGAGAGAAAATGGATCTTTAACCTCTCTAATGAGACTTGCTTTTGCTTTACACGCGTGCTGTACACACAAGCGTACAGACACAAAATAAAATATGTTTTACGCGCACACACGTAGTCACAGTGTTATAGTAAACAGTACACACCTGCACGGATGTTGATTATACCAGTAAGAGACGCGCACTAAGACCTAGCAGGGGAGACGATTAGCCACAATTCCGCAGCACAAGAGAGAGAAAAACCGTTGGCCCAGTTGTGATCACGTGACGCTTGGCGTCAAAACAAGAAGCGTGTGCGTGATACATGATATTCGGTGCTCGTAAACCAAGACTTGTTTGTTTTCCAAGTCAAAATTTATTAAAAATCTTTGCTCGTCTTGCGGAACACTCGCAAACCGCGTTACTCGCAATCTGAGGTTTCACTGTATATATACATGTTTATTTTATGACGTCATTATAAATCCAGTACAAAAAAAAATATTTCAGACAAAAAAAAGAAAAAAGACAGCTTCTGGGTTTTGCAGGCATAAGAAAAGAAACAGGTGCATCAACATTTAATTTTGCATGTGCCTAAGGTTTTTTTCCATAGTATCGTAACTATTTACAAGCTACTTGAACGCAGAGTGACCCAAAGCGTGAAATCGGTCAGCCCTAAGTCTTTCGGAATACTCTGTATAGGCTGCATCCTCGTTTGCATTCATTTCCCGCATTCGTTAATGCAATATGTTGGGAGCGTGGAGGGCAGCGTGAGCGTGCTGTACTGAAAGCTGTCAGAGGAATCCATCTGGAAGGGCAATATGTTCATGAATGGCTGTGTTCATTAGGAGCGCACAGTAACGACAGCAATGCATTCTGGATATTGTTCACACTCACAAACACACGGTTTCTCAGCCACCATGTCATTAACATTGACTGAGTGATTGTGGAAAGGGGGGGTTCAAAGTAGATAGACTAAACAAACACCTTCATTATCAAAACACTTTATTTTTATCCCGTAGTGGGTATCTTGTATCTGGAAGGTTATTAGTCAGAGAATTAATGTTAGAGAAAAAGGTGCATGCTGATGACATGATTGGCTGAAAAGAACGTGGAACGAACATATCTGGTTTAAACAAAAATATATGAAAATATATACGTACTGTATGAACGTATATATTGTGTTAAAATGAAGATCGGATCAAAGTGGCAAATCTGTCGCTTCATAAATCTGAGTCTGGGCTAGAAAGAAATCAGCCCCAGCTTCGTTCCTGTATCATATATTATTATGCGTATATGTCTTTTGGTTTTGTTTGGTCCGTGGGGCTATTATATTTGGTCTAAAATAAAAAATAAAATAAAAAAATCCGAGAAATCCTCAGCTCACATTAAATATCTGGTTGATATGGTTTTTTTTTATCTCTAAAAGACATGAAAAGCCCTGCTAGCTCATTTATACCAGCTGTTTCTGGTTGTGCATAATGCTTCTGTAAAGCCAGAACGAGACCTCGCTTTTTTTTTTTCGTATAGAGTGGGATTTTGTAAAGGGATGGAGCTTAAGGAAGTGGAAATGTGTGTGTATGTATGTGTGTGTGTTTTGTTGTTTTCATTACAGGGGTGGCCGCCCGTTTCTCCCCTCTAATGAGAACGTTCGCGCTCTGCCATTATCGTTCGACAGTGTTCGCCAGCTCGCAATTACTCACAACCCGTGTGCATAATGACGGCTGATTAATTGATTTAGCATAAACAGGAGGGCTGGCCCTGCGCTAATTACAACACGGCTCTGTTAAAGTAAGCACGCAGGTGCCAGTATACACACCTGGCTGGGTTTGAAGGCGGACCACACATTGCCAATGTGAAGGAATTATAAAGAGGTGGATGGTCATCTGGAGAACCAGCTTCAGAGTAGTGACGCAGCTGAACCGCTTCGTTATGAGATCGGAGCCCGCTTGTGGACACTTTGGAATCTTTTCGGAAATTGGAATCTTTTTTTTTTTGTTCATCCAATAGAGTAAATCATTTCTTTTTTTTTTAAGACAAATTAAAAGACAAGAATCTGGTGGAATGTATGATATGAACTTTTCAGAGGATATGAAAGACGATAGAGGCATTCATTAGAGAATATGTTATTAGAGATTAGTCCTATCATATTCAATAAAAGGGGGAATTTTGCTCTTTTTTACTATTGATATTTGAACATACTTTGGATTTAAATGAAACAAGTATTAGCTATATTTAAAAACAGCACACATCTGCTGTAACAATGAGAATTTCGATGCAGACGAAGTTGATAAAACCATAAAGATACAGAGATTCTTCCTGCTTCCTCCAGCTTCTGCATAACGAACTTAAGAGCTCAACCGCCTCCTTTAAGCCAGCCTTTAGTCTTTGGCGCTGCTCGTGGTTGGCACTAGGCCCGCACGCTGCTCGGAGTTATGCCCCTGAGGGCAACAGATTTTTGTCAGCCTGGTGATTGCTAAGCGCTTTTTAAAGCCTTTCTCTGGCAGCCAACACTTTGGCATTTCAAAACCCTGTGCTTAACTGTTCTAATTAAAAAGCAAGAGAGTTATATCAGCAGAAAAAGCTCATTTTTTATTGTTCGTGACCTCATTCAATCTGTTTAAAAGCCTGTTCGAGCAGGGCAGAGCTGGAGAGAACAGGTCTTTCGGGAGACGGCTGGCTGTTGATTTCAGGCTTAAGTCTTATGGAGAGCGTTTAGGCCGTGATGAATGATCGTTCAGCTCCTCTTAAACAAGAAGGTTATTTATGGAATGTTGCGGATGCACATAGCGGAATTAGTTCTTCCAAATTCATCTCCTCTGTCTTTCATGGTGACACTTGTTATGTCTCTTCTTGACCCTAGTAAGATTAGTGCTACTATCATTCACTAAACTACGTGATCTAAGCTGTGCTTTTAGCTGCATGCCTGCCTGAGTTGTTCATTTCAGATCATTCTTAGTGATTTTATTGCACCTGGAAAACTTCACTGATATCCATCAGCCTTCTGAGCAGCGATATTTCTATTGTTAACACGTGTGGCTCAGTCCCATACGCTCTTTCCAGTTACCTTCACCACTGGGGCTCATTGCAGCCTCATTCTTTCTTTTTGGCTCCTTCTTCCCTCTGGCTTCCTCCGTGTATCATTTGTATTCTGGAAGCAGCTCAGAGAGTTAGTTAAACCCAAGTGTGTCCTCGACGTGCAGGTGGCAGACCCAGACATGCAGCTCCACTCTGGGGCCTGGTGCCTATTCTCACATGTCCCACGGACATTCTTATTTTTAATTAGACCTACTTTAGTTGCTTAATCAAAAATGATAATCACTCAGAAATATGGGGGCCATTCAAGTCAGACCCAGGGCTTATGATTGTGCAGAATAACAGAACACAGTTATGAGAGTAAAAACTCCATTTATTTCTCTATATAGTCCGCTGCTCCACTTATCCCAGTGTTTCACTAGAGCTTGGGCACCATCAAGGTCGAAAGTTTTCTCAGTACGCCTGAGCCATGATCGGACTGTCTGCTTCATGTCTACAACGCCGGCCTCCCAGGAACACCTTTAATGACCCAAATATGTGGAAATGGGTTGGAGCGAGGTCAGGACTGTACAGCGATGTGGCAATAAGTCCCAGCTGAGTTCCTGTAACACTCAAGTGGTGTTGGTCAATGATGTTGTCTACGGTTCCCACAGACAGATGCATCTTTCCGCAAGTTGGCGACAAGTTGACTGTTGATGGTTTTAACAGTCACGGTAAGGACAGCAGTAGGTTCCGAGCCACCTTGGAGGGGATCGTCATTCATGTATGTACAGCCTTCTTTGCACCATTCAAATGTTTTACTCTGGCTAAAGGGACATCACTAAAGTGATGAGTCTCTTTCGAAGTCTTCTGTAAATGTCAATCGGTTTGACGCCTTCATTCACCAGAAAGCTCATCACAAGCCCCTACATGTATACATGGCCTCATGCCCACATACCAATGGGTAGCTCAAGGATTAAGACGTTACATTACAGATCAGAAGGTCACTGGTTCAAACCCCAACACTATAAAGATGCCACTTTTTGGACCTTGAGCAAAGCACTTAACCATCTACTGGTCAGGTGGATAATTAGATAAATGTAAGACGCCGTGGATAAGTCGGCCAAGTTGTCCTTCTTTAAGGACATGTTCTGGACAGACACGAGGAACAACGTCCTGCCCGATGCTGGGAGAAGGATTAGGAATATGATTTGCCAGCAAGGCAATCGAGTAAGCTGCATGAAATCCTAATGATCGTTTAAGACTCGGTCCTGTGTACACCCATGTGCATTGAGTCATGTAAACACAGCCTGGGCTCTGCATGAGCGGTGCCGGGGATTTGCGAGACAGGAGATTGATAGGTACGAGAGGACTGAGCTTTCCTCTAGCTATCGAGAGATCCGAGGCTGCCTCCGAAGTACTCTCCAGTTCACTGGTGGCGAATATTAACAGCGGCCGTTCCTTAGGAGCTCGTGAGGACGGCCAGGATGTGTCTGGCAATCAGCCAAGTTCTAGAACCTCAGCAAAGTGCCGCTCGCTCTTATTTTGCCATTTAGTTTAAGCAGGAGCGTGTGCTTAAGTGTGTGTGTGTGTGTGTGTGTGTGTTTGTGCATGCATGTACGTGCTCTATCCAGTATGACTGCAAACACATCAATCAAATATGAGACTTAAGACCTGTGAAATTACACAAGTCAGGACTATAATGTGAGTGTGTAGGTGTGTGAGTGATGGTTCACTTGCATAATGAACCTGATTCACAGATAATGCATGCACATGCACACACACACACTCAAACTACAGCAAACAAGAAAAAAAAAAAAATGCAATTACATGAATTGTTGGCAGATTGTCGTATGAACCACCTGAACCCCTGTATAGTCATTAGAAAAACAGTGCACACACCACACACACACAAACACACACCGCTTGTAAAGGTTAACTCCATTGCACTTCAGACTTGGCTGTGTGGACACCTCCAGCGGTTTTTCATATTACAAATAAACAGAATGGCCACTACAGAATTGAAAACATGATTGATTCTTCTAGCCGACACAGCTCGCTGCTCAGCCAGGCGCGAATCTTTCCACCCTGTGTGCTTTCTGCTTTTTCACTGCTTATCTTGGGCCGCGGAAAAAAAAGAAAAGAAAAGAAAAAAAACAGAGCGGCGCTCCGAATGACAATTATTCCGAGTGTCCCAAATGCGGTAGCTCTGTTGCTCTTTCTTCGCTGTATTGGATTGTCACATCTGTTTATCGGGGCGAATGCCGCCCCGCTCTTTAAAGTAAATAATTCAGCTCGTGAAGCAGCTCATCAAAATGCTAATGATCTTGAAGCCCAGTGGTGTGGACATGTCGGCTTCAGCCCGTGTTTGCCTAGGAGCTCGAAACTAAGTGCGCGATGCAGAGTTCTGTCAGTGTAGACTGTTTAACGGCCAGGGGAGTTCAGTTCGCTTGAAGCTCTGGCTGTACTCTGGTAAGCTTCTCAAACTGGGCATTATCATAAATGGATCATTTTATTCCCATTACGCAAGAAACATACACAGACGTCTACATATTCATGAGTTCGAAGATCTCTGAATTATTCAGTGTTTATTTCCAGTCAGCTCCTGTCGATATCACTCCGGGTTTAGATCCCGCATAAAGCCGTTCGGATGTCTCCGCGGGAAAGAGCGAGTATTTGCCAGATAGGCAGCAAAGCCGACAAGACAAAAGCATGAAAAATGAATGTGTTTTAAGGCATGAAAGTATGCGCACATCCATTCATAAGCCCTTTATCCTGGACAGACTTGTGATGCATCTGAAATACTAGGCTGTGGTCCACCTGGAAAGGACACTAATCTATTGCAAAGTCGCAACCACACAGGAAATATCCAGGAAATACTTCAATGTGATGTCACGTTTCAGAATATTACTCTGAGATGCCAGTTGATGAGATCCACCAACCACGCAGGTTCCCAACTCTGGTTCTGTCCTTAGTGTTTTCCCTGCTTGGGGCGTGTTACAGCAGGTGTGCAGGACAGAAGGTTCTCCATGACCAGATTCAGCCATAAAAGTCACTTTGTATGTCTACAGTTATTGACTGCTACACAATATCTGGACCAGGCTAGGACCAGATATAAGGTACTCTCAGGACCGAAACTGACATGGTGCTGGTGGTGTAACAGCTTCAGTGTCACTCTTGGGTTAAGAAACTGTTCATCACTCAAAACTAACCAGGCAAATAACCAGTATAGAAACTGACACTTCGTGTTAGCTGTCTTTTAACCTAGATAACGTGCATGATCTGAATGGAGAACCTGGAAAATCGACTTATCATAGGCTGTTTCTGACTACGCATACATTTCCCAGTGCAAATATTAACCTCATTGTAAGTTTTGGACTTCAGTTGTGGTGTAAAATAATTATAACATGTAAAATGTGCTCTCTTCCAGCCTTCATCTTGGTAAGAATGACATCCTGACATTTTACGATGGCGATGACCTCACCGCCAACATCCTGGGCCAATACAGTGGCACTCTACCCAGATTCAAACTCTACACCTCCATGGCGGACGTGACTATCCAGTTTCAGTCTGATCCGGCCACCAACATCTACGGCTACAACAATGGCTTCGTGGTGCATTTCTTTGGTAGGCGGCACTTCCTTCTTTTTTCCTTCTTCGTAGCCATGGGTTTTGGTAATGTAGGTCGATGTTCATAAATAAATGAATATGTTCGTAGAGCAAGAACGGGGCAGCATGCTTTCTGCCCCAGTTGGCCACTGTTGCCAATTCTTGTTGGGATTCCAGTTTATGACCACTAGGTGAAATGGTCACTGTGCTTGCACAACTCTTAGAAAGTCAAGAAAACCAATGAAACAGCAAATTGGAGCATTTTTAAACCATTGGTCACTCATAAAAAGGTCATTAGTATTCCAATGTATTGTAAAGCACATGGATTTTGAATTTGGAGTTGATAAATATTAAGATATTTTTTGAATGGCTGTTATCAACTAAAGGTCAGAAAAGAGCTAGTGCGCTAGTGCAACATTTAATCTAAAAAGAAAAACGAAAAAAAAAAAAAAGACGATTCTTGGTAATGTTCCGTCTGAGCCTAAAGCCACTGGTGTCACAGTAAGCATTAGTGCTGCCAGCTTGCTTGGCAGCGCTGTACGTTGGCTTGTAGCACTGTGGACAATCGTTGTGAAAGGATGTCATACTGCTCTCTGGCTGCAGTCTCATTTACATGCAAAATGATGCACAACGTGTCACCTCAGCAGCGTTCTCCCATTCCAAACCCGCCCACGTGGCTGCAGCATTTGGCGCTCGGCTCAGCGCGGTCAATGGGCGATTGTGAAACTGCTACTTCCATTCAGCCTTATATGAAACCGTCTAGCTGAAAAACGATCCGACGTTACGATGATCCAATCCATTAATAATAACGCGCTTTTGTCCTCTCTGTCTTTAGAGGTGGCCCGCAATGACACATGCTCAGAATTACCAGAGATCACGAACGGCTGGAAGAGCACTTCCCACCCGGACCTGATCCACGGAACAGTTGTGACCTACCAGTGTTACCCGGGCTTCCAGGTGGTCGGATCGGAGATCCTCATGTGCCAGTGGGATCTGACGTGGAGCGGAGACGTGCCCAGCTGCGAGAAAAGTAAGTGGTCATAAGAGCGTCGGGAATATTTTAGCTTTTTTTATTTTTTTTAATCATCATCCCACCTGGAGTCACTTCAAATTAAAACACCATGTATGACTAAAATAATTTATGCAGAACTCATTTAAGTGTGCAGACTGATCAAAGTGCTGAAAAAAAAAAAAAAACAGTTGCAACCATGGTGCATTTTTAGGGTTTACAGGAAAGCTGAGAAGACTTGTTGCACCATTAAAAATACAAGCCAATCATCTTCGAGTATGCAAATGCATAGAGTTGTTGCATCATTAAAAATACGAGCCAATCATCTTTGAGTATGCGAATGCAGATCATGACAGACTGAGAAATCGCAATTGTTGCCAAATTTCTGTGGCATAAAGAAGTAAAGCATGTTTTGTGACACGCTGTTTTTGGAAAATCATCAACTTTGCGATAGTAAGAGTGAGACAAAATTGAAAATAAGCATGAACAGAGCTTGTGAAGAAGGAGTAACCTTCTTATTTGCTAATAAATGCGTTCAGCTGTCCAGTGTCTCCACAACTGCGGTTTCTCTGGATAATATCTGACTGATGTGAGCCAAGTCACTGTGTGGACTTTTCCATTTTTCATCCGAGTTAATTTTCTCACACTGAGGGCGTTTTATGTCGCCATGAATATTAAGATTGTTGCCTAGCAAACTCATCATAACGCCGCTTGAATTTATGGCCCGACTTTGGCTCTCTACATACTGAAGTTTCAGCTCGCACGCTTTCATTTATCACTAGTGCAGAACCTTGACGATAAGCTAACACACTGGTGATTAAATCATTGTTCTCTGGGCTTTTATAGAAATGCAGAGCATCAGTTCAGTATGTCTTTCAAACACCCGAACTGATAAATAGTACGACCGATTCATTTCCCACACACACACACACACACACATACACCATTCCAAAGCATTTCAAAAGGCATTCATGGTTATCGTTATACGGTGATAAAAAAATTCCCATCCTCACGGGCTCGAAGGAAGCACATCATCTGCTGAGTTTTAGTGTAAGTGGATCTACTGAATTACTCTCATAAAAACCCTTTTTACAAGAGAAATTGTTCGCTAAAGCCCTGCGTTTATCTGGATTCCATTCACGTCAGAATTACAGTTAATCAAAATCAATGTCCTGAATCATGTCACGCTCTGTCTGTCTTTTGACGTGATTAAAGTGCGTGGGCCAAACCGATGCAGTAATAAAATGCCAGACACGTGAAAAGCAATGCCATGACTGTACAGACAAGTGACTCAGATGCTCTGGAGAGCTGAGAGGAAGAACTGCCACCTACAGGCTATAACTTTTTTTTTTTTTTTTTTTAATCCTAAAACTCTGGTTTCTATTTAATTTCCTGTTCAGACCTGATATGAAGGTGTTTCTCAGATAAATCTGTAAGAGATCATAGAGGTAGGTGCATGAAAAACATGAAATATTTACTCGTGATAGATGTTACCCTCAACTAAACTTGAACTCGTTCCCATGTTATTGCTTGTTGAACTAAGACCTACACTTTGTTCTCTGGCTGAATCTCGAATGAACTTAAGAACATAGTGCACTTCTTACGTACTTTCTGGAAGGCCATATGATATACGTGAACATATATAGTGAATATACATCCATTTGGGTCTTGAGCTACCTATATTTAAGGTAGATGAGCTGATCATGATGGATTACTTATGTGAAACAAACAAACAAATAAATTTAGAAACATTAAACATTTCGAAGACATTTTTACACAGCTTCCTTTTGGCTTTCTTACACTTGAAGATCATAATTTTTTTTCTTAAGACTGAATATGAATTTTTACTGTTTATGACAGCTTTTACATACATAGTCATTGTGTATTCATTTAAATTAATTACATTTTAAATTAAAAGTAAAAAATACATACCTGGAATTTTAAAAACGGCAACATTTTAAGAACTTTACAACATTTATTAAATTCTGTTCTAAATTATATAATTTGATGATTATGTGCATCTGTCATGTTATCTAACAAAAACTTCCTTAAAAATGTTTATATCATGCTCTGGATCTTAATACCAAACTTTACTTTTAATTTATTATTTTATTTTATTTATTTATTTATTTTTTTACAATTTGAGACTCTTTTATTTCTATCCATGTCATGATTTCTTTAAAGTACAAGGTGTGTTTGAGTCAAACCAGATCTTTTTATTTGGCAGAGTAACAGAACACAGTTATAAAGTAAAAACTCCCTTTATTTCTCTATATAATCCCCTAATACACTAATGTACTTATCCCAGTGTTTCACTAGTGCTAAGGTAGAAAGTTTTCTCAGTACTCCGGAGCCGTGATCAGCCTGCCTGCTTCACGTCTGAAACGCCGGCCTCCCAGGAACCCCATTAATGGCCCTTTCCTTTAATGATGTAATCACTATTTTTGCAGAACAATGCATGACTCTTACATACACTTACTGCCCACTGCACCACTTGCACATTACAGGAACTCGGCTGGGAGTTATTGCCACATCCCCCATACAGTCCTGACCTCGCTTCAACCCATTTCCAAATGTTTGGGCAGTTAAAGGAGTTCCTGGGAGGCCAGTGTTTCAGAAATGAAGCAGGCAGTCTGATTAAACGTTTTACCTTGATGGTATCCAAGCAGTAGTGAAAGTGCTTTAGTGTAGCAGGAAACTATATAGAGAAATAAGGGGAGTTTATACTTCTGTGGCTGTGTAATCCTGCACAATGAAATCAAAAGTCCCAGTCTGACTTGAACGCCGCACGTAATCATGGCTTTAGTAACTCTAGGGGTGAATGGGATCTAATATAGAAGCTGATGCAACAACCAGAAGGGCTCAATATCCACCCAGTTCATTTTTAATGTGCAGCATATATTGTGTCCTGTGGGCCACTCTGGAGCGGTCAGCAGTGACCTTTGCCCTTTTCGTTTATTTTATTGTGAAAATCTGAAGGTCGTATTGGGAATTCATGGGAGGTTTAAATAGAGAGAAAAAATAAAAATACCTAAAGCCCCTCTGATCTAGGGAGGTTAACTGGATGACTTCTGCTTATATGTGCGTGTGTGTGTGTTTGTGTGTGTGTGTCTAGTGATGTTGTGTCAGGACCCAGGCTCTGTAGAACATGGACGTAGGTTGATGACGGGTTCCCGCCTCACTGTGGGATCCACCGTGCAGTACATGTGTAATAAAGGCTACACACTCTCAGGTCCGGGTGTGCTCACCTGCTACAGCCGAGACACGGCCGAGCCCAAGTGGAGCGAGAAGATACCCAAGTGTGTCCGTAAGTCTGCGGTCGGATTTCAAGTTGATGAAACAATATGTGAAACAAGAATGTCTTGCATACAAAGCAATAAACAATAAACGGATACATTCAGTCAATAGATAGCTAAACGTTTATGAAGTTAAAGAATGGAAATTTGTTTTTAAAGTACTATTCAGTTTGAGGTAAGGAACGCTACAACGAGCGGTCAGTAGTAATTATGATTGAGATCACATGGTCTACATATGTCATATGTCTCGCATTAATGTAAACTGAATATTTTTAACCATTTTGTTGTTTAATTTCTATGAGCATTACCTGTGAACAAAAAAAAAATTTAATAAATAAAATACAAGCTTTACAGTCTATATATATTTTACCTTGTGCTAATTCTGGGATGTAATAGACACATGATAAAATGCAATATTAGACAAACATATAAATTCTGGACAGGATACTTAATACTGTACTTGGTTTATGATATAATCTGTCTTTCTGGACATTCTGTAAAATTCAACTTTGACATGTTGGGTTTCGACGGAGCTACAAATCAAAGCGATTAATCATTAATAATGACATTATCACACCTCCACGTGTTAAACCTAATCCACACCAAATATACTTATACTGAGGAATATTATGTATGATTTTACATCCCGTCAGCTTATTAATTCAAAACGCCTTCGTCAGCTGTGCGAGCTCCTGTAGAATCAGGAGATATTCATCATATTGTAGATCGAGTGCATTTATCCGGTCTGACGCCAGAACTGGAGATGGAAGAGGAAATTCGTTGGAAAGTTTCCAGGCAATGAGAGAAAAATATACAGAATATCACTGGGTTTCACTTCCGACAGCTGATGAAGAATGAATTTCATTTGGAAATGAAAGGAATGTCATGTAGTCGGACCGTTTGTTGAATATTATTAGGTTAAAGTTTTAACAATTTTGATAAGTTTCTTTTATTAAAATATATTTTTATTGCAAATTCAGTAATTACTTGCATTAGAGGGGAAAAAAACTTCACCTTATAGTTTGCAAAAAGCTGTAATGTTAGACTCTGTCGCCCCCTAGTGGACTCATTCAAGAGCTACATCAAGCAAAGCATGTTTTTATTTTTAAAAAATTGCGCATTGTTTTTAGGTGGTACTTATGAATAAACAAATAAGTTTTACACCATCTTTTTACACCATCTTGTTCCCCAGCTGAAAAGTACGAACCATGTGGTAACCCCGGAGCTCCTTCCACTGCTATCCAGAGCTCAGAGAAAGCCTTCTTCCAGCCTGGAGAGACGCTGAGCTTTACCTGTCGTCCAGGATACGAGCTGCACGGCGAAGCCACCATCCGCTGCCTCCCTGGACATCCGTCTGTGTGGAGTGGTGCGCCGCCTGCGTGCCGGGGTAGGAACTGCAATGCTGAGAAATAAATCAGATCCTGAAAGTAACGAGAAATGATAAACATGGAAGTGTTCGGTAGTTGCATGCTGGGATGGAGAGAGTGGATGAAGGTGATAAAATTGTAATGCGTACTCAAGAGTGATTCGAAATCTGGTTGAAACCTGATAAACTGAGAAAACGCAATCCCATTATAATGGTTTAAGGCTTAAGCAGCATTTTGTCATTTGGAAAAAAAAACTTTGCCTGTTATTTTTCTTTATCTACATCGACTCCCGATTTTCTTTTCGCTTTTTTAATTGACGTCATTAGTTTAAAAGGTAACTGATCTCGCCATATGTGTATAAAGCTGCCGCAAAAGCAATAGCACTACTTAGACGGAGGCGTCTCTGAAAGCCCGTGTGGAGAAAACGAGGCCACTCGATCACGAGGCGTTTCTTAATTGCCTCCATTCTTTTAAAGTGCCTTAAGCCTTGTCAGTGTCCTAAATCACTTTTATGCAAAAGGTGTTTTTTTTAATGTCATAATTTATGTTTTATCTTTCCTGTCCTCTTTGTTTTTTTTTGCTTTCGGTGTTTCAATTACACTGATAATTGTTTTTTTTGTTTTTGTTTTTTTTTACAGCTGCTGCAAGAGATGTTAATGAGCGCAGATTGGACGGTGAGTTTATCTTTCACATCTGGAGATTGAATTACTCAGGATTTCGGTTATGTTTTGCCAGATGTCTGTTCGTCTATCTTTAGAAGTCTGTAATTGCATTGTCGAGTATTTTAACTTATATTACTGTATCTGGTCATGAAGTCAATATGGGACAGCAAAGCATTTATTCAAGGCAAATCCACAGGCTGTATTTAAATAAGAGAATTTTATACAGCTTCACAGGTTATAATAGCCTGCTCTGATGGATTTGGTCTAAAATGAAACGTGAGGTTTTTGCCAGCTCGAGTCCACACTGTCAATTAAGCAAAATCGGGACGAACTGAATATTTCAACATTCTGAAATTCATTCACAATTAAAAGTCCCAGTTTGACTTGAACAACCGTCATACTGTTGACGATTACTTTAGTGAAAAATAGACTCTGAAATATTTTTCACTAAAGTAATCGTCAACAGTATGACGGTTGTTCAAGTCAAACTGGGACTTTTGATTGTGCGGAATAGCAGAACACAGTTCTGAGAGTAAAATCTCCCTTTATTTCTCTATATATTATTTCCGCTGCTACACTAATGCACTTATCCCAGTGTTTCACTAGTGCTTGGACACCATCAAGGTAGAAAGTTTTCTCAGTATGCC
>JAQMYL010000009.1:5038787-5049313 GCA_030014365.1 Clarias pachynema
GGACCAAATAGTGATGTCTAGAGGACTGGGTCAGAGCAACTCCAAAACTTCTTCTTGTGGGGTGTTTCTGGTCTGCAGTGGTCAGGACATACCAAAAGTGGTCCAAGGAAGGAAAACCAGTGAACTAGCGACAGGGTCATGGGTGCCAAGGCTCACTGATGCACATGGGGAATGAAGGTTTGTCTGTGTAGTCTGATCCAATATAAGTTCTAGTGTAGATCACATTAATAAAGTTAATGCTGATTAATGAAAGGTGTCTGAACACAAAGTGCATTACTGTTTTGGGGGGACAAAAGGGGGACCTACTCAATATTACGCAGGTGGTCATAATGTTATGGCTGATGAGTGCATACAGGAGAGATTATGCTTACTTAAAAGTGTTCAGTACATTTATAAATATACTATACATAAAAATATCCATACCCATCAGACATATTAAGGATAAGTTAATGTATATTTTTCAGTAATATATACTATTTCTTTCAAGTCCACCTTTGCACCCCTCCTTATCAAGTGGAAACACGTGGTTCTTTCTCGGGTAACGACAGTAAACTATGATCGAATCTGTTCCGCGTCTCTCATTGGTTCGTGCTTGCGGCTGAACCAACCAATCAGGGAGCAGGAAAATATTACGGACTAACGGAGCGAGAGCACAAAGGCATAACGGCGTCGTGAAAACCGCACCAAACGTAGAAATATCAATTTCACACCGCGATGAACAAACTTCCCAGTGAGGATGATAATCCATAGAATAGCGATGTTATTTACAGTTTTATAGTCAGGAATGAAACCGAGATGAAAACAAACAAACAAAAAATGCAAGCACCGAGCCTTCTTAAAGATGGCTCCGAGAAGTCAAGCACGGCGCATGCTCAGAAGTCCTTCCGCGCATGCGTAGACGCCGATTTGCGCCAAGTCTGTGCAGAGGATGTGGCGAGCAGGCATTATTTTTATTCCGCCCGCATTCAAAGAAGTCCCGCCTCCTTGTACATGGATTGGCTGATGTTTCGCGCTCAGCGATTGGTCCGAATTAAACGTAAACCAGTAACAAGGCAGACGCGTAAATGGTACCAGCCAATCAGAGCGAAGAATGGCGACGGGGTTTTGTCGTAATACGGGTGGGGGGAGAAAAATAACGCGCGAGCATCAGTGTTGTCGAGTTTGGATGCAACAGCGTTTATTCATGACAACAATGATCTCCGCCGTTATCCGGAACGCTTCCATAGAGTAAACGGGTGATTTTAAAGGCTCGGGCATGCAGCGGAAGCTTTGTTTATTATCTCGGAGCTGATGTTTTGTTTGTCGCATCATGGACGGGGACGATTGCGCGTCTTTATCCCGCATCTGTGCTCGCTACGATCGGAGAAGGAGGAACAGGCGATACCCGGGCTAGGCCTCAGCTAGGCCGAGACATTGCGGCTTGCGGATTTATTTATAAAAACTGAGGCTTGACACCGAGACAGCTGGAGAGAAAAGCCATCAGTTTGCTTGGGAAATTGCTGCGTCCTGGACATTTCTGTGGGACGTTACAGAACGTTATACTTTACCACAGGATCATTGTATTTGGCTAGCTGGAGTAGCTTAGCCTGTTAGCGGATCTGACTGCTAAGCTCAGCTGCTTGTGTGAATGTGGGATAAGATGGAGACCCCGACTATAGTGTACGACCTGGACACCTCGGGTGGACTCATGGAGGTGAGCGGCTGCGTGTTTATATAGCCTCGGCTCGCGTGCGCGCAACGGGTGCACGCGCGGCTGCTCCGTCCGTTAGCCAGTGAAGCTAAGAAGCGTTGTAGCTGCACAGTCTAACCGGCTAACCGTACAGCCTTGCTCACGCCAATATGGCAGCTCTAAATAAAGGCTTGTGGGTACAGGTTGTGGTTTCTAACACAAAAGTTTAACGCGAGGTTTGTGTAAATAAAGCGAGGAGAGCTGTATACGGTGTAAGGAGAGCGGTTATGGAGTTCATGCTAAGCTAAAGAGGGGTTTCGGGCCCAATAATGGCTGACACGTCCCGACTTAAGCCAAGGAGGTGGACGCCATTATACCTATATATATATATATATATATATATATATATATATATAGTAGGATATGCGCGTTTTTTCGCTAACTTTAGTTAGCTTGACGGTGGGTTGGTTATTAGTGTTTCACTTAAAATATATTTACATATGTGTGTATAAATATTAAATGATAGGCTTACATACAACCAAAAGGAAAGTTATAAGTTTACGCTTATAACCTCGGGAAATCTTTTTAAAATACAGTAAAATAGCCCTGTTGTCCGTTGCTATGTAGCAAATCCAGACCTTGCTCGCGCCGCCGAAGTCGGAAGAAGGAGAGAAGCGGAGCCGGAAGTTGGAGAGGAGCAGCAGGAGAGCAGGGCGCGCGACCAACCACGACACCTGCGACAGCTGCCGAGAAGGAGGCGACCTGCTGTGCTGCGACCACTGTCCCGCCGCCTTCCACCTGCAGTGCTGGTACTACACCTCCTCACACACACATGCATATGCACTAACACATCTGATAAAACTTTACCACAGGATCATTTAAAATTAGCTGTACACACGTGCACCCCAGGGTGACCAGTTCACAACCCCAATTCCAACCCTGGTCCAGGAGTTCACCCTTATTTTCACACTATTTTGCACGCTGGAGTCCTGATTCATCATGTACTTCTTGCTTCGGTTTCATGTCGCACACATAAGTATACAAAGTAGGGATGGGAATCACCGGTCACCTCATCACGATACCTCAGTACCGGTTCAGTTCTGTAATTATCATGATTTTATAAATATTTCATTTCTCTCCAATTTTGTTACAATCTAAACTTTAAATAAAAATAAAAAAAAGTTTAGAGTAATGAAATGTAGCTAGTTCCTTATAACTATTGTTTTCTCGCTTACAAACCAAAGGTGCAGCATTTAAACAATACAAGCCGAGCTTAAATACAAGAGTTTAACATTTAACTGAGCAGCATGTTCAGCTTGGTTCTCCGCTGTAATTATTTCTAAACAAACTTAGCAAATAATTCACTCCAACCACACAGGACAGAAATGTGAAAATGTTTCAAAGTACGGCGCCACCTGTGTGATTATAAAGAAAGTGTTACCGTCTCAAAACTCAACTTGACAGTGAGCGTGTAGTCGAGTGCGGCTTCTAACGTATTTTCTAACTTCTTGTGTTTTGAGATTTGTGTGTGAAACGGGAGGGTTTGAGACTTCTTTGCTCACAGAGTTTAGAGGAAAAGTCAGATCCGAGGCTTTTAACGTGCATGGTTTTTCATAATGTAACTCCTCAAAAATGCACATCTATTGCGCCACTCGGGAGCTTCTGTGGTACAGAATCGTTTATATCCGAGGCTGATCGGGCGATCACCGGTCACGGCCAGTCGAACTGAAAACCAGCCAATTCTGGTCACTGGCCGATCTATGTAAATTGCAACACAAAAGAAACGCGTTTCATAACTGAATCGATCTTTCCCCTCCCCCATCTCTAATACAAAGCCTTCCTTGCACGATAAGTGCAGAGTGTAATGTGTTCATAAAACTATCCACAAAAGATAATGTAAGCAACCATTCGCTGTCGCAAATCACCCGAGAGCAGAGAGCCGAGCTGGCGCTAAATAAATGGACTTGTATTTATATAAATATCTGCTTTTGTACATCAGCTCCAGTGTTTAGTGTTTACTTTTTTTTTTGTTTTGTTTTTTGGTCATCTCTCCGAATATCCAGAACAAACCTTATTACCGCAGATCAAATCAGTGTTTCCTGCTGTTGCGTTGTGTCACGGTCAACACGTTCTCTCACTGTAGTTAAATTACACTCGAGTTATGTGGAAGCGCACGGGGATCACCTTGCTCGGACTTTCCCTGTTCGCTTATTTTGGTCCATAGCCAGAACACTCCGCCGTGTTCTCGTCTTCGCCAAAAAGAGAAACACATTCAGACTTGGTCAGTTAACAAAAAGCTGTTTGCAAGTTGAAGGACAAACACTTAAAAACATGCGGTGTGCAGTGACAATTTGTCAAATCAAAACTATGGGTCTGAGGGATGCACATACTTTTAAACAGTCCTTTTTTTTGTTTGTTTGTTTGTTTTCCTTAAAACATTGAGTCCCACAATACATAAATGAGTTGATTTGCATCAGCATACGGAGCATTTTTGCCGGCTAAGTTGCGCACACAACTGGGAGCCATTCAAAACTTGTTTACGTCAGTGGAAATCCAAGCGAAGCAAATTTGCAAATTTAACAACATAATTTTGTTTATTTATTTATGTAAATTATTATTTTTTTGCATTTTGTTGTGATTTAGTGAAGGCAAAGCACCATGGGTCTTGAGAAAGTTAGCAAGGACAGTTTCAGTCGTTGAAGCTGCCAGCTGTACTTCAGTTCTTCTGGGAATAGCTGCACAATGAAATGAAATAAAACCGAGTTATTAAATCCAAGATGTGTTTGGAAAGGCCGGGATAAATGTTTGTAGATAATCAGTACCAGTCATGGCTTCCTTTTTCTGTCAGTACTCGTCAGTGTTCGTGACGTCTGAGATGCAGCAGTAAAACGCTTAGGGATCTGCAGAAATGCTGCTGCTTTAATGGAGGAAGAAAAAAAAAAAGTTGTGGCTTGACGTTAAACTTCATGTCATGAGTCATGAGGTTTGGATGCTGTTATTTGATTAAACAAGTGGTGAAAAACAATTTCGCTTTGCTCCATGATGAGGAAAAATAGACAAACGAGCGAGAGAGAGTAAGAGAAAAGCTGCATTTCTTGTAGCTTTAGAAATGACAGATTTTACTTAATTATCAGCAATCGAAAGATGGTTTAGAGTCTGCATCCGGTAACATTAATGAATTTTTGATGCCGGAGCATTATCACGATGTTCTGTTCCACGTGTGGTGACGCTCGCGTTTATTAACGTAATTAAACTGATACTCGCTGCCATTAGAGTGTGATTATTACCAACATGCAAACCAGAGTGACATGAATGTAGGTCATGAATATGGCGTGTCTCTCTCTCTCTCTCGCTCTCTTTCTCTCTCTCTTCCTCTCTCTCACACACTCGCACGCACCAACTCATAGTGCCTTCATGTGGCATTGAATTGATGTACAGATCTTAAACATCCTAGCAACCTGGAAGAACAAACAATCTTAATAGCGGAGTTTATGATTTGATTGAGCCTTTATACTAACATAATGTCTGTTTTTTAAAATATAATTTCAAAACCTTTAATACTCAGTGATTATGCCATAGTGTGATTCTGATTCACACAAGAGGACGGCATTAACAGTTTTTAAACCTAATCCTGTCCAGTATAGTGTAACTGTGAGAATTTTAGTGGTGATGCTACATGGTAATTCCGAATACCGCCACAAGGTGGCACCTTCTTTTTTCCTTTGATAGATTAGAGTGGAATGTGGCTCACGGAAAGAAAGTTGAATCGACGTTCGTTTGATATTCAAAGTTGTTGTTTTTTTTACTTCAATATGAACCATTAGAATATGAAAATGACCCGACAATCCAAACTCGTTTGTTTTATTTACGTAGCTTGAAAGTGCAATATCGCTGTGTTTTGAAAATAGGACAGAGAAGACTACAGACCTCATCTGTGTTTTATGAGAATATCGTCTTGTATGAGAGAAGTGTAGCGACGTGCAGCGTGTCGGAATAAAAGGCAGTAGACACGATGCCGCTGAAAGAAGCAGCACTCCATAAATAATCATTAACCGTGCGCTGTGCAGGCCGGGCGGCCGAATGTCCTGGCTTTCGCACGCGGATTACAGCACGAGACCAGAAGGAGAAAGAGACAGAGAAAAGCTTGTTTTTTTTTTCCTCAAATTTGTGGTTTTTCCACCATGACTACCTCTCTAAAGAGCAATGAACAGACTTTAGATCTGTTTCAGCTGCATGCGGCGTTCAGCTCGGTCGCATTAACGACAAACTGTTTGCAAAAGGCAATCCGAGGTGAATTGAAATCGAATTCATTACCTTGTTGGATTTTTTTCTTTTTTTGCTCCCGTAGAAACAAGCTAAACAAATTCATGTGGCTTTTTCGGAGACGTTCGATATTGAATATACGCCACGTGAGTGCGTTGCGCGCGCTTGGCCCCGTGCCCACGCTGGCAACAAAACCACCCACGGCTTCACCTCGCTGTCGTCAGGCTCGGGTCTTAGCCGGCCCACATTCAAATATCCAGCGTAAACGGAGCTGACCTTCAGAGGAGGCTTCCTGCTCAGTTGTATTAAAACGAGCCGAGCCAAGCAGCCACACACGACTTTTGTTTCAGAGGCGATTTGGTTTCAATGTGCCGTGCATGTTAAAGCCGGTGCTTACACGTACAATGTAAATGAAAAGAGATCAAACATCTCTAAAGGGTAACGTGATCTTGGCTTCAACTCCTGTTGAGTTGATATCCAAAAATGGCAAGGTTCAATCCTGTTGATGTCCGGTTAATCGCAATATCGGATGTCCTGCACCACACCAACAGGAGCTTTCGGCGTTCGCGGAGTATCGGAGATCCAGCGCCGTCTGCATTCCAGATACGGCCTGAGGATTTCGAGAACAGAGGGCCCCTTTCTTAGAGATAAAACCTGGTCGTCTTCTACACACAAAGCCGAGTATTGATGTATCTTTGGAAGGACGGGGAAGTGAGAGATCGTTTTGTCTAAACACACGCTCCGCAAAAATGCGCTGGCCGCATCTAAACCCAGGCCAACGTAAACCAGGCGGTTTAAATATGGCAGGGTTGTTAGGGGTACTTCTAACACGAGCATGCTTTTTCGCATCAAGTGATAGTGTATGCCTAAAAGGGTTTGTTTGGTTTGGATGACTGTTTTGTTTTTTGGCTCTTTGGAATCGCTTATAAAGCAGCACAGAATTCAACATGCCTGATACAGGCTTTTTATTCTGTCACTTATTCTTTTCTGCACATTTTTTTCTATCCTTATCGTTATTATTCTCGCCGTATTCACCAGACCAGTTACTGTGTGTGGTGGTGTTTTTTTTTTTTTTTTTTTTTTTTTCACTGTGGTGTTTTTAATTGCCGTGTTAAATCTTTCCCGCAGTAACCCGCCACTGAGCAGGGAAATGCTCCCCCCTGGAGACTGGATGTGCCATCGCTGCACGGTGCGTAAGAAGGTGAGACGGATTTTCAGTTTAAGCCTCATGTTCACTTCACTACTTAAGCGTCTTATTGACAGACTGTCTTTTTTTTTTTTTTTCCTACCAGTACAAACGTAAGCGGAGGTTTAAAATACACAAAATGTCTGTTTTTCCGTTATTAGCAGTATAAACATTCACAGGAAACGCCCATAAATCCTTGAGTGTCGAGGTTTGAAAGAACCACAAGATGGAAACAGTACAGAATATAAACATCTAACACTCCTTATTCCTGTTTTAGTTTTTCTCCATACAAAATAGTTCAAACATGCTTTGCTGTCTGTAATATAAATCTGAATTCCGTCGCGTTCACGTCTTTGCAGAAGCGAGAGCAAAAGAAGGAGCAGATCAACGGTCTCATGCAGGCCAAGCAGACCCCATCCCCCGGCGCCGAGCTGGACCTGGGCACACTCCGCCTAGATCCCACCGTCGCCGGCACGGGCCTGCGGGCCGCCGTGGCTCAGGTGCGACTCCTGGAGAGGAGACCTAGCAGCCGCCCGGCCACGCCCACCTCCAACGCCTCATCCACGGACACACCCACGCCCTCGGAGCACAACGACGTGGAGGAGGACCTGCTGGACGTGGAGGACGAGGCGCAGGGCTCGGAGCCGGAGAGCGGCCCGTCCACGCTCAAGAGGCCGTTCGATCTGCTGATCGCCGCCGCCATGCAGAGGAACCCTACGCAGTTCCAGCTACCCAACGACCTCACCTGCACTACCGCACTTCCAGGTAAGACGCACGACGTGTGTCGATAAAATGCCAAGATATCATCTATACCGTGTCGTCATTTTAAATACAGTACACCATCTTTTTTAAGGAACCAGTAAAAAGAGGAGGAAAGAAGAAGCGACCGGGAAGAACGTGAAGCGCCCGCAACACGAGCTGGACCACTACGGGCTCGTGCCACTGCCAGTCAAAGTGTGCTACACCTGCAGCAGGTAAGCGTCTCGCCCCAAACATTAATTTAACCTGTTCGTCTGCACTTTAAACTTTTGAACTGTACAGTTTTTATTGAAACAAACACCAGATAATCTGAGATGATCACTTTGTTTCAGGAGCTGTAGACTGGCTCCGTTGATCCAGTGCGATTATTGTCCTCTCCTGTTCCACATGGACTGCCTGGACCCTCCGGTCACGGCCATGCCGACAGGAAGATGGATGTGCCCCAATCATATTGAGCACTTGGTGGTAAGTTTACGAAAAAATGTGAAAGAGGAAAGGAGGGGAAAAAACGCACAAAAAAAAAAAAACGCATTGTTAATCTTTTTTCTGCTTAAATTCAGCTAAACCAGCGCAACCTGACTCTGAGCAACCGCTGCCAGCTGTTCGACCGGTTTCAAGACCGCATATCGCAGCACGCCGTGAAAGTGGACTTCCTGCAGCGAATACACCGGCAGCACCCTCCGACGCGACGAGCAGCCCATAGTCACGCCAAGAGAACGCTGAAGGTCAGGTTTCACTCCGATCACGGCTTTAACACGATCATATTAACCGGGTTCGCGACTAAAAGTAGAATCTGCTTTTCCTGAAGGTCCCAGAAGCTATCAAGTCACAGTACCAGAGTCCACCTACGATGATGCTGCCTGCTGGAATCCGGGACGGCGAGCTCATCTGCTCGGGTGCATCTGAAGCCTCGCCGTGTAACCACTTAAGCAGCGATGAAGAGCAACAACAGGTACCGTCATCTCGTGATGGAATAAAAAAAAAAAAAATGCTGTAAAAGTCATAAATGTTACAGAATAAAGTCTTTTTTTTCACTATGTCTTCTCATCACAGTGGCTCAGGGACGTGATCTCGCTCCAGTGTAGCATCGTGCGGCATTTGTCTGCCAAGCAGACGTCGTCCTCGCCGTGCGACTCGTCGCAGGCGGCGAAAACAGACGGTAAGGACCCCAGCTCAGTGAATTTGCATCCTTCGCACAGTACGGACGGGACGGCCTCGGCGAAAATGCCCGAATGCCTCGGTCTTAACTCGGAGGAGCGCCGAGTTTGTAGCTCGTGCACCGAAAAACCCTGTCAGAACTGCAGCACCAGCAACGGACCTGTAGAACGGCCGGCGCACGCCAACGGCAAGCTCAAGCAGGCGTGTCCTGCCGACCCTGAGGCCTCGAACACACCCCGTTCACCCGCACCCCCCATCCTGGCCCTACCTAATCACTCCGGCCCGGCCCTCATAAAGACTGAAGACTTAAAATCCTGTGCTGCTACAGAATCCCTTCCTTCTGTCTGTGTTAAATCAGAGACTGCCCCTCCTCCACCTCTTCCTCCTCCTCCTCCTCCTCCTCCTCCACACACTCAAAGGGCTTCCCCAAGGTTGCCGTCCTCTCACTTACCAGATAACGGTGCAAGCTGCCAGGTGTCTTCCGTGCCCTCTTCTGGTGAGTCCCTGAACTGCATCCGTTCAACCGATTTCTCTGTGCAGTGGCGGAAATCTCTTTAACCCTGTCCTGTCTCCTACAGATGGAAAAATCTGTGACACAGATGCAACACAGACACAAGGCAACGGGTCCAGCCTGTTGAATTTGGGAGACTTGTCCAGCTGCTTAAGGAGCATGATCAAAGGATCTGGAGGTGAGCATAATGTTATAAACGTCAGCTCAAATTTAAAACAGTGGCAATTAGGGCTGAAACGATTCCTCGAGTAATTCGGTTACAAAAAATGATCGAGGCAAAATCTTCTGCCTCGAAGCTTCTTTTAATTAATTTTAAAAGCTTGCGTTATGTTTTTGCGCAATTATTTGTTTGGCGTGACGCAACGCACTTCCGGATGCAAACCGCCAGTAAACACAGACGAAGCAGAAGCGCTTACGTCACCCACAAAGCGGAAGGAGACGCAACAGTTAGCTGTGTATTGATTTGAGGGAGCGTTCTGGTGCGGCTACAAAATGGAAGGGAGCGATAAAAATATCAGCGAACCAAGAGATGAAGAAACCAGCAAGAGAAAACGACAGAAATTGTCATTAAATTGACATTGACATTAAATTATGCCTGGGCTGTAGATTTTGAAACTTTAAGTATCAAAAAATCTAAGGCAAACATTAAAATAAATAATTATACAAAAACACTAAGTTGTGCAACTTAACTTTCAGAACTAAAAGTCATTTGAAATACCTTTCTTTTTTAGTTTTTACATCTGAGAAAAAGCTTTAAAATACGACTGTATTACCTCATTTCCACTACACTGGTGCTGGTGCCAGGTGCCGGTGCTGGTGCTCGGCCGGTGCCGGACTGGGAACCACCGAGAACCGGCCCGCATTTACACTAGACAGGAGCTCAGCGGGAGCTGCATGATAATGCGTCACAGGCCACGCCCACTAAACAGAAACAAAACTTGCCCGAAGTCAGTTTACTGGTTATTCTCCAAACTATGAAA
>JAQMYL010000009.1:5070165-5081323 GCA_030014365.1 Clarias pachynema
CCTAAATCACTTTTAGTCTAGGACTCCCAGCTAGGACTTTTTAAGCTAAGATAGGAGCTCTCTGAGAGAATTCTAAGGAGCTTTGTGAATACAGGCCAGATCTGCAGTTTTGGATTTGCTCTGACCCAGACCTCTAGCCACCACAATGTGGCTCTTGTAAAAGTCAGGGCATGCCAAAATGTTATATATACTGATCAGCCCTATAACATACTGTGTATATATAACACACACATATACATACACTGTACTGTGCAAATATCTTAAACCCACCTTATTTCTTCCTATTAAATTAAATGATGCAGATTAAATTAAAGAAATGGGAACAAATGATTAACTGTGACAATCTGCAAAGAGCCTAAAGACACCATTAAAATTTAATTGTTTATTATATAACTTCCTCAACTGTTCCACCCACTCCGCATTCAGCATCACAGTATACTAACCATCTGTCATCATCTGCATCTGTTTCTCACTGGTTCATGCCTTAAGTTAGATGTATTTTTGTGCTTGAATGATTCACAAGTTACTGTGTGGCTTAACGCACAAAAAACATTCCTCTGATTCTGCTCAGGTACAGGGACTAGAGTGAAAATGAGACTTTTACACAGAACTGTATATAATTTAGCATTGTGTATTTATATACACGCCTATCTATGCGCACCTGTGTGTCCACGCCTCTGTGTGCGTCCTCTCCATTCGATGAGGCCAGATCTTCCACCAGCACGGCAGGAAAGACCCCGATGCGGCCGTTAAACTCGCCCTCCCAAAAGCCATCGTCCTCCTGGTTGTCCTTGTTCAGAATGCGGATGATGGCTCCCTCGGGGAAGGAGAGCTCGTCTTCGGTCTGAGCCTCGTAATCATACAATGCTTTCGCAAAATGCACTGCGTAGGAGAGAAAGACGAAATGATGTGGCATTCTGATTCATTAAACTGTTAGATTGCAATACCACATCCAACCAGCAGAGGGAGGAATCTTTCAACTAATGCCTTGTTTTTTTTTTTGCATGAGTGCCATAACATGTACAGACCCATCACTTTTCCCATCACTTTATCTGTTTGCTTTGTGTTGGGTGTGTTCAGTGGGAATTTCATGGAACACATAATTCCTGAGTTTTGCAGCTGTAATATCTATAGCAATAATCCACTTTAACAAGCGCGACTATAAACTCTTTATCGCCTGATATGACGAGTCCCATCCAGAACACTACATGTGCATTCGTTTTCAGTAGACATATTTTCGATATTTTCGTGGTCTTACTCAGTGATGAGTAGAAATATAATTAAACATTGATACTAAGGACAAGAAATGTGTTAGAATCAATATAAGTAATAATTTATATTTTATTTAATTCACTGGGTTACTTTTAACATTTTGATTAGTAGTTTTAATATTTCTATAATGAAAAAAGGTTAATAGATACAGAACAATCTTGAAGATTAAAAGCCATTATTACAGAAAAGAGTCAAATGAAATATTTACTTCTATATAAAATCCATTAATGACATGTATTATGGGAGTCTTTTATAATAAACGGCCAGTCTGGGAACTGTTAAAGTTGCTTTTTAAGTGTACGATAAATATATCGAACAAAAGGTTCTTCTTCTTGTAATACAGTGAATAAACCGTAATCTGATTTCAGATATTCTGAAAGGAACACGACCCCTCATTATATGCCTTTGATGTTCGTAATCAGATGGCGTAACTCCGACTCCATACGCCGTACGCTGTGAGTGTGTATGGTACGTTCTGTAGTGTTTACTGGCTGCTTACTGCTGTTGTCTCCGTTGGGGCTGGTCTGGACATGCTCAGACGCAGACTCGGGCTCTTGCTCGGTGGAGTTATTGGAGGAGTACGAGCGTGTGTCCAGAGCTGCCAGGGACTGAAGCATGCTCAGAAGACTGTTGGACGAGGGCAACTGCAGGTACTTCTCTGGCACGTAACCCACCTGCCCTGCTCTGTTTTTGGCCTAAAAACAAACAAAGCTATAAACTGTAACCTCTCAGATGGTCACTAATCAATAACAGAGACCAATTAGTGGTCGCAAAGGTCGCTACTTCAATAGCAATAGCATGATCTAATATAAAGCAGCCATACTGTATGTCTCATGTGCATTGTACCTTAACCCAGTCTTCCATATCACCATCATCTATGACTTCCAGCACTTCCTGCTCCTCAATAGTTAGCTCATCTGGTTGTGAAGCCTATTGCAACCCAAAAAATGAACATCTCGGTGAATATTTTTTTATATTATATAGCAATACGCTGACTTGAAAAGGGAAAGAAAATGTCGTGGAAACAGACCTGATATGAGTAAAGCACTTTGCAGGTCAGAGGGTAGTTCCTCAAGGTGCTAGAGGGACTGGAGCTGCTATCATCTAAAGTTTCCGTGTCCTCCGTCTCCTCGTCCTCCTCTCTGTCAAAATCCGCTGTGCTCTAGAAGCAAAAATAAATAAATAAATAAATAAATAAAAATAATCGTAACAAGAAGTGGTTAATTAATTACTAATTAAGCAGGACAGAAGATGGCTTGATGTACAGAAAGAGAAGCATCATTGGTTGTCATTGTGGCCCATCTTTCGTTTTCCAGCTCCTCCATCACTTGGTTCATGGCGCTCTTTATCCAGGTGTCCACGGCCACGCCCACGTCTCTCAGCAGGTTCAGACGAGCTTCGGCTTTCAGCTTAACTGTCTGCAGACATTAAAAAGAGAAAATCCTGTTTCCTGCATTCCTTTGTGATTTCTTTAAAATCGAATCCCTTCAGTTTAACACGCTGCGGTGGCGATGCTTTTCATATATTCATCTGATGATGTCAACTGCACTAGTGTACATGTGAGACGCTGTATTTAAAGGGACGGATTTGGGGTATCTTACAGAGTTTGCGTGAAGACTAACCTTCGGGAATTTAGCTCATCCTTTGAAAAATTGTCTGGCTCGTTCATATTTTTATGGATTTAATGCACCATGAAAACATCTCTAGCTCTGGAGATGTAATACAACTTGCAGGATTTGCACAAAACCAGACGTATTGCTGAATATGTTAATTTATGCAGCTTGGATTTGTGTAAAAATCACACTTGATAAAAACCAAATCAACTCTTTCAGTTGTCGCCATGTTTTAAACTGCTATCCTATTCGAACTCTATACTTTGATGGTAAAGTGTTTGGTGTCACTATAATGATCGCTAGTCATGTGACTAAGTACAGTGGTACCTCGGCATAAGAACGCCCCCTTTACAAACTAGGAACTGAACGAACCGTGCCGAACGCTGGCTTAGTTGCGCGTACGTCCGGGAGCCGTTCAAAACTTGTTTGCCTTAACGGAGAGGCAAGCGAAGCGAGTTTATATATCCATTTTGTGTAAAAAAAAAAAAGTAGTTTTTTTGCATTTTGTGCCAGATTTGGTGAAGTAACAAGAGGACAAGGGAGCCACTTTCACATTTGAAGCAGAAAAACAATCATAAATAAAGGTTAAGTGAGGTTTAATGTACTATTTATTTCATATTTTTCGTAATTTACATGAATTTTTGAATGTTTATGATTAAAGTGTTGGAAATATTTTTCATGGCTGGAATGGATTAACTGCATTTACAATTCACAATATGGACTTTTGCCTCCGGAGCGGATTAAATTATTATCCCGAGGTACCACTTCCCAACAAACTTTCATGCTTAAAACTTCGTCTTTTTATTTTAACATGTTTATTTTGGGGTGAGTTTTAATGTAGTACAAATAGTTACGTAAATAAAATATTTAAGAATCGAGCCGTTAATGAAAGATGAATTTCTGATGAAGTCACTGACCAGAAGGAGGTGCCCAAGGCCTAGTGGTGCGGCTGTTTAACCAACATGAGATTACCACCAGACAACAGGTGATACATTAATAATCTAAACGCGCACACACACACACACACACACTCTGCTTACCTCTGCTTTTCGGATGCTCTCTTTTGCCTCCTCGATCTTCAGCTCCAGTTCACTGGGGTTCTGCTCTTGCTGAGGCGTCCCTTCACACTCCGATAGAGTCTACAAACACAACCTCACACAGTCAACACTCTCCTTCACATCCTGACATCATTTCTCATCACCGTATACGTCCCTTACCCGCTGGCTGTGGATGATGCTCTTGTGTTCCCTGGCTACACGGGTGGCCCACTTCCGGGCCTCTTTATTTAGACTGTGCTCCTCCGCCGTGCCGCTTTCCTTCTCTATCTGCGTTACCTATCAGAGGAGAAAAAAGGTTTCTGAACATCTGAACACATTGCACAGGATACCTCAAATATGCATGACAAACATAGAAATAATATAATCAGCAGGTGTCAGAGAAAGACAAAGTCTTATGTTATATGTCTATTTAAATACAAGTTTACTCCCAGGATTTAATAACTCTTTTACTAACAATACACAATATTTCAGATCTGGATTTAAAAATGTGCTCTTTTACAGATAATCCTATGTAAGCTTTATTCTGCTCAGGCTCAGGGTGGATCTGGAGTGCTGGGCACGAGGCAAGAACAAACCCTGGATGTGATGCAGAGAACACACACACACACACACACACATACACACACACATAAACACACACAGTCTCATTCACACCTAGAGGTCATTTATCATAGCCAATTCATCTCCTGACATGTTTTTGGGGAAGTGGAAAAGGAGGGAGGAAGAAAGCCAGAGAAACCCACTGGCACCAAAGAAAAACATACAAATTATACGAGCCAGTCAAAAGTCCAAGGTGTTTCTCGTTCAAAATATGCAATAGTCTCAGTTGATGTTGAGATGTATATCTGCTACTTCTGCTCTGTAAATCCTTCATAACGGCTCTAATCTGAGGTGCTGTTTGAGGTTAATTGGTGATTTCTGAGGCTGGTGACTCTAAATGAACGTCTCCTCTGCAGCAGAGGTCAGTTTTGGTCTTGCTTTCCTGGGAAGGTCTTCATGAGGGTCAGTTTCATCATGATGGCTTTTGTAAATGCATTTGACACGATACTGTTCTTGCAAGAACTGATCCAGAACAGCTGACCTTCATGTCTTAAAATAACAACTGATTATTACCGAATTCATTATGTGTTATTTCATAGTTTTGAAAAAAATCCAGTATTGTTCTAGAATGTATAAAACAAATCCAAACTTGTTTCCAAACTTTTTACTGGTAATGTATATATACTTTTTTTTTTTTTTTTAATGGACGAGTTCTCGTGCTTGGTGGGTTTCCTCCGGGTTCTCCGGTTTCCTCCCACAGTCCAAAGACATGCAGAATAGTCTAATTCGCATTCCCAAGTTGCCCGTATTGTCTGAATGAGTGTGTAAGTGTGTATATGTGTGTGTGCTCTGTGATGGATTGGCACCCTGTCCAGGCTGTACCCTGCCTCTTGCCCTAAGTCTCCTGGGATGGGCTCCAGACCCCCCGCGACCCTGAATACAGAAGCGGTTTAGATGATGAGTGAAAGTGAGTGAGAAAATGAGTTTAAAACGGATTAGATTTTTGTTAAGCAACGTTTGTATACTATAACCAAAAAGAATATTTCACAGCTAGATTTCACCTTGTATTTACTCGAGCCAATAAAATTCCACCATGGTGGCATATCATGAATAATATCATGGGATTTCGGTTCTATTTATGTCATAAACATGCCAATAGTAAAAAAAAAAAAAAAATTCTCAATTTGTAACGCAAATATTCAACTCTATATAACTACCAGAATTCTGTGACGGGTTGGACAAAACCAACACAGTTCAAACCTCCAGAAAGGAGGGACCTCATTCCGGAGCACGCCTGTGGACAGACGTCTAAATATTGACCAACTAAATAGACTTCAGTGATGCAATGGGCTAAATAATGGGCCCATTGACGTGCACTCGCTTATTTTGGGGATGTGTCTCACGGAACAGACCGGCTGCTGTTAAATCCAAGCTGAATGCACCAGCTGTTTTTTTTTTTTCCCCTGGAAAATGTTTATGAAACCTATAATTTGCATACATCATAGATCATATATATATATATATATATAAGATTTGGAGAAAAAAAAAAATCTTTTTTGTACAATATCGAGCAAAGGCACTCCTGTTAACACAGCTGCTAAACAAACTCCTCCACCTGGATTGTGAGCGAACACACTTTTCTCATCATTTCTGGAATCAGTGGTGTAAAGTGATGCCAGGTTTAGATTCGGGCGCAGCGTCAGTGAGGTTGTACAGAACCAGAGGTCGGGTGGCGTGCGGTTCCTGCTTTCAGATGTTATGTGGCGGAGGAGAGTCGGCTAGACTACACACGCCGCGCTCAGTGCGCCCTCACAAAGCTCCCTTATACAGGCCTCCCCGTAGTGCCGCTCCACTTCGCCCTCCCTGGCCGCGCCTTTCTGGAGTCTTCCGTCTCAGCGAGGGACGTCACTAATATTTTCGTTGGGAACAGGGTGTTGCTTGTTTCATTCCGAGAGGGTAAAGAAAAGGAAAAAAACAAAACAAAAAGAGGCTTGATGCTTGAACAAATTATGTAGTGTGAGGCTGTCCCGGGGCCCGAGTGGAGAACTGGGTCCGAAGAGAGGGAAGGAGAACGCTTAAAGGTGGGGGAACAGGGGCGGGAGCTCCTAACGGATAGCAGCGTGCAGGATGTTAGCCGTTCCACCATCCTCAATCTGAAGGACTTCATCAAGTGGGTGAACCAACATGCAGTCTCACACGGCTCTCTATTCACACTAAAGTATGCCGTCACTTTGCACCCTATGTAACGAACAGGACGTCATTTAGGATTTAAATTATATTCAATCGATTCATATTCAGTGAGATGTAAGGGAAGCCTGGAGAATCACTCTAGTCTAGTTGACCCACCACAATTCCGATGATACTTGTGATAACCTTCATCGCATTTTAACATTTAAAATGTCTCTGGGAAAGAAGAACTTACAGAATCATTGTCACATGGTTGAAAGTTGAAGAGGGAAGCTTTCTGAAGCGCAGGGTTCTCTTGCACAAAGAGCTCCTGGTGAAAGTCCTGCATAACCTGCACACAAAAAAAAGCCCTTACTGTTGTATGTACAGTAACGCAGTATAACGCAGGAACACCTGTGGATTCGGACTCGGTGTGAAAGAGGACCTGTGTGTGTGTGTGTGTTTTGAAACGTAACTCTGTGTGAAGACACACTAGACTGGAGATAAGGTCACACTGACTGAGACGGATGGAAACAAACTCTGGTAGATCATCATGTTACTGAGATGTAAGGCTGTCTTCAAATCTGAGCAAATCTAATATGGCTAAGTGTCTCAGTTCAACATTCTAGATAAATAATAGATTTTGGGGAAAAAACAGCGAATGTGATATATTTTATAATATCTCAGCATTAGCGTGGACTCGTTTACGGCATCGCTGACATTAATATGAGACTCTGTACTTGGAGTCAAAGGGCAATGGTTTATTGAAGCCGTGCGCATGTTTCTTCAGCTTTAATTCAAGGAACTGACGTTGAAGGAGAATAATATGCACAGGGTTCCAGGTTCGACCCAAAACTGTGCTGTTTTTACAAACGCCATCGCATCTTCAGAAGGACTTGATCCGACTGCTTCTTTACTGCCAGATCAAATTCCCAACTGTAGCACCCATGAGGCCACTGTGCTGTTTGTGTGTTTCTCCAGTGTTCAGTATATGTGTAAGAGGGGTCCACTCACCCCATTGGATTTCTCCAGCAGGAAGTTGAAGGTGTCCTGAACGACGTGGGACGCATCGAGCTCGGTCTGACACAGTGAAACCAAGTAGCCTTTCATGTTATCGTACACGCTGCCATCCAGGATCTGGGGACGAATGAAACAACAAAACTGTAGGGGTTAGAGCTTAACGTGATCTTCGTGCGACTGAATGCATTTTTTTTCTCCAAAAAAAAACAAAAGAAAGAAAAACATACAGTGTAACCTTGGATTACGAGCATAATTCGTTCCGGAAGTGAGCCCGTATTCCAAAACATTAAGTCAAAATAAAACAAATTAACCTGCACTTTACCTTAAAAAATAAAAGTTAAAATAAATCCTGACAGATAAGTGTGTCCGTGTGTGTGTGTGTGTGTGTGAAGCTAAAGTAAAAATAAACCAGAAATCTCTCTAATGACACTCGATTGAGCGACACACTAACTGAATCACTGCTGTAAAGTCAAAATAAAACAAATTAACCCGCACTTTACCTTTGAAAAGAATCGAGACAGAGCAGAGTTTCTGTGTAGAGCAGAGAGAAAAAGTGTGTGTGCGTGTCTGTGAAGGCGAAAGTAGGTTGGGTCTGTGTGTGTGTGTGTGTGTGCGTGCACAAAGAGCAGTCAGAGCCTTGAGCAGAGAGAGAAAATGGATCTTTAACCTCTCTAATGACACTTGCTTTTGCTTTACACGCGCGCTGTACACACACACATACAGACACAAAATAAAATGTGTTTTACACGCACACACACACACACATGTGGTCACAGTGTTATAGTAAACAGTACACGCGTGCACCGATGTTGATTATACCAGTAAGAGACGTGCACTAAGACGTGGACAGTTCCTCAGTGCAAGAGAGAGAAAAACCGTTGGCTCAGTTGTGATCACGAGACGTTCGGCATCAAAACAAGAAGACTTTCAGGCAGTGAAACAGTGAAGTTTGTGCATGTGGATGAAACTGAGCTGGAAAATAACAGAGTTTATTTGTTGGACGGCTGAAAACAGTTTACACCAGCGGGAATTCCATGTCCGTCCAAGCTGGTTTTAAAATAAATAAATAAATAAATCCTGAAATTTCTGCAGAAAAAAGCAGATGTTTCCAATTTTGCTGGCTAGATACTGAACCAGTTACTTAGCTAATGTTAAGTCAATCAGATCTTAAACAAAAACGTCACTTTTTACTTTTTTAAAATCCTGTTCTGTCTTCGCACAAGCGTCTTATTTACACTGGTACGCCGCCCACCATTATTCCGCTCGTTATCCAGCTACACTGTTCTGTTATGTTGTGACTCAACTTCCTGATCTGATCCGAAGTTAAAAACAAGGTGAGGATGCACCGTCGAATCACCTTAATGCAGCTGATCAGATCTGTCTCGTAGTATCGGCCCTGGTGCGCGTTGGCTGCTGCCAGAGTAAGCAGATAATCGTTCCTGGCGTGGGTGGCTTTGGAGTTACACTCATTTCTCTTGGCTTTCAACTGGAAATGGAAGAAGAAGAAAAAAAGGAGACTCTTGGAATGAATGAAAACATTAAACTAAGACAGATTATTAAAGTATCAAGGCATAAACAGTATCAGCGGGGGGGGGTTTCTGTAACGGCTCCGCTCACCTTGACGCTTGCTCGTTTTAAACTCGATCTGGACTGGAACAGGCTGAGTTTGGACCTTGGCACACGCAAAGATGGAGAGAACAGAGTGAAAAGGTATATTTAGACTGGAAAATTGGACAACACAATGGTTGCGTAAACAATGGCAAATCTGTCTTTCATCACGACTCGAGGACAAACACGCAAAAGCAGTGCTTCCTCCTCAGGTGTGACTTCCTCCGGGTTTTTTTTTTTTTTTTTGACAGAACAATGAAAGGCCACTGTCGACCTTTCTCCTTTCCTCTCTTCTCTGTGTTGTGTGTCAGTGTTTACTGGAGAGTGTGACACTTGTTTAACAAATTCTGCACTCATGCTATAAATCCTCTAACTGCAGGTAGACGGCGATAACATTTGTGCCGATGCCAAAAGGAAATATTTTCAGACGGAAATGCCTCACTGGCTCACAAGTGCAAGGTGAAGTCATCGAGCGCATGTAGTTTAGGTGGAATTCTGAATATGAGCGCGGGATAGATTGGGAAATCTCAGGGTGCATGCAAGAGCATGCATTCTGGTCCGTGTGTTTTGACTAAACTGAAAGTCAGAGAAGGACAAACGTCAGCATGTGGACTTTAAATAGTTCCTTTAACTATTCCTTTAATGTTGTTCAGATTTTAACTAGAAATTCAGCAAGTGGGTAATTTTATACAGCACAAAAAGTTAATCGTTTCTCTACAAAAAATAAATCGCATTTACTGTTGCCTCATTCACAACCCACAGGCATTTACGGCCAGCCGTGCCCTTTACGAACTAACATCACAAGAAGCGTGACCCTTGTTTGGTATAAGCTGCTATTCCTAGTCAAGGACACAACAACAAGGTTCTAACCAACTGGTTAGAATGGAGAAGGGTCAGAGATCTGAGGTCTATCCTACGTGTGAGCCGATATCACACATAGAGACGCTCGGCAGAGCTCAGGAAACATACTTCGCCTCCATGTCTGCTTTCTCCCTCACGGCCTGGGCCATCTGCTCCGTCTCCTGGTACTTCTTTCTGGACTTGGTCAGGTCCTTCACCGTGTCCTGAAGCTCAGCCTGAACCCGCGTGAGCTGCTCGATACACTAATGCACAAAAGAAATTCAAATAGATGAAATGAGACATGACATACTGCAGTGTATACAGTTATCCTAAATGACGACAACAAGCAACTTTATGATATTACATTTAGAAGGAAAATATTCCTTCATTCCGTTTGAAAATCTTTCTGATTTTATTTTAGTGTTTACATGGATGCTAATCTGATAAGGTGTTCTTATGTGCTCAAAGCATGTAGCCCTTAAAGCTCAGTGCATTTTAGGCAGAGTTTGTTTGCTGATTTTTTAATAAACATATATAGAGCTCAGGATTATGCAGTATAAAGTGACATAACATTTTTTTTCTGCGCAAAATAGGCGATATAAAGAATAGAATGAACTTTTTCAGTAATTCTGACCAACTTCCCCCCAAACACGACTGAGCAAAAAAATAGAAAGTGGGTCACAAAAGCACAAAAGAAATAGCACTAATACACATGATAATGTGTTTTTATGGTTGTTTTCGGTTGTTTCTATGACTAAAAGATAATAATAATATGCTCATTTAATGAGTTCTACATTTTTGCAACTTCATTCTAATATTCTGGTAGCGGTAAAAATCTACCCTTTACAAGAGTAATCATAACTTTTGTTCTACCTGACATCCGAAAACCCAAATACACTGTTTGAAGCCTCCCAGGCTGAAGCCTGCCTGTTAACACATATCAGAAAGGCTTCTATATAACCACATATACACTACCGTTCAAACGTTTGGGGTCACTTTCTAACTCCATGATGGTTCCTGATTTTTATTTCTTTCTACATT